>RBNI01000569.1:0-29270 GCA_003990745.1 Jimgerdemannia flammicorona | reverse complement strand
GCAGTCCACCCCCACTTCCCCCAAGACCCCTGCCTCCCGCAAGCCCCTGATCCAGTCTACATGTTCTCCTCTCTCAGCTGGGCAGTAACAAGACCCAACAGTCAGGGGGTTCCAACCCGGTCTCCGCCATACACCCCACACCAGCCGACTCCCCCAGTGCCCAATGTCCCCAATGTCCCCCATCCCTTTTCTAACCAAGATTCCCACCTGCCCAGTCCAAACAGCTACCCCACCCCATTCCCGAGTCCATTCTAGTGGGTCCACATCCACCTCGTATCGTACATCCTGTAGTAAGAAGACATCTGCCTCCAGACCCTTCAACCAGCCAAAGATATTTCGACGCCGTGTTGCCCCCCTTAACCCATTGACGTTCAAAGAGAAGATTCTAGTTGTACTGTTCATATTGAATAAAGCTTGGTAGAGAGATCATGATCTAGAATTCCATGCTCCTTCTGTCTCCATCCAGATCCAGGCGCCGTGCCGCCTCCAACTCATCTTCCATCTCTTCCTGGGCATCCAGTGCCGCCAAGATTTCCTGACACTCCGCCCCATCCACTACCTCGAGTTCAGTCCGATACTCCTTGCACATGACTCCCCACTTCTCCAGCCCTTTCTTTGAGCTCTACAAGTAAGCCGCCCTATCATTCGCAATCACTCGAAGTTCCTCCTCCCTCCGATCGTCGACTTGATACTCCACAGACTCCAAGAGCACCGCCAGAATTTCATTCCGGATCTTCTTCGGCACCTCCTCACCGCGCAGAATTTCCTCCCAGTGCCTATCACTCATAACCCGGAAATCTTCACCGCCCAGCTCCTCTGCTGCCACCCCCTCCAGAGTCTTCCACAACCACTTCTCCTCATCCACCTCTGCCTCCGCATCCCGGGCATTCCCTTCCAACCCCACCACAGGAGCCACCTGTGCGTTCCCCCTCCCCGACTCATCCCACTCCTCCTCCAGAACATCGAGAAGTTCCTCCTCACCGCCGGCCCCTCCTGGGATCTCATACCGTGTTTGTACTTCTACACTCATTTCGGCATCTTCCACCCTGCCGCTCTGCCTTCCCTCACCGAGGCCTCCTTGGGTCACCTCTTGAACTTCTCTGGGCTCCCCGGCCCAGTCACTCTCCCTCAATCCTACTCCACCTCCCCTCTCTCCACTTTTCGCCGTGCCATCTCCCAGTTTTGCCAACAGCTCCTTCTGAATTCGCCTCCCCTGCATCTTCTCCCAGGTTCCCCGGTCCATCCTGATTTTCTTCCCATCCACAATTTCCACCACCGTCTTGGCTTCATACTCCATCCAAGCCAAATGCCTCCTCTCGACAGCTCCCGCCAGATCCTCAAGAGCCTCCAGTAGATCCTCCTCTTCCTCTGGCGTCCCCTTCACCCGGGAAACCCTGCACTCGACCGGTCCCCACTTGAGAGTCGCCGGCCAGTCCCTCGTCTTCCCGGTGTTCTCCCGTCCAAACAGACGCACTCTAATGTCGACATCTCCCGTCCTAAGATCTGTACCCTCCCAGACTTTGAATCCGATGTCAATGATGTCGCCATACTCCTTGACCACCTCCACAATCAGCTCTCTGGCCCTCTCCCGCGACACTATAGGAAGATCCAGCACTGTCAACTGCACCACTCGTGGGTCCCAGCACATGCACCTTGCCATAGGAACTACCACTCCACCTACTGCAACCCCTTTCTCCACCGCCTCCAACATCGACACCTCTTCCTCGAACCCAATTTCAATCCCTTCTTTCCCTTTCAGGAACTTGACTGTCGCCGCCCCTTTCACACCAGCCCCAGAATCATCCTCGCAGTCACAGCTAAGCCGCGGAAGCACAACGTGACCGCGAATTCCGACCGCAACTTTTTGAGTAACGGTGCCGACACCATGCCCGTCACCCCATCCGCCAGGTCCCCGGGCCTGGTGCCCCCCTCCTGTCCTGATCCGCCGACCACTGTCACATCTGGATTTTTTTCCAGATTCGCCATCACAGCCCCATCAGCAGTCACATCTCCTCCCCCTACTCCCCCTCCCCCCATACCACCTGAAGCTCCCATGGAGGGTCCCCCTTGCCTTCCCTCCGAAACCGGCGTCGCCTTCCCCAGTCCCAACCAACTATCGAGCCCTGCTGCCATCTTCCCCATTTTGACCTTGTCAGCAAAGGTTGTCCTCCCTCCACCTCTCTGTCGCAGCCCACCTCGTCCTCCTCCTCCAGCGCCGCTGCCAACCACAGAGGGCCCTGGCATCCCCAAACCATCCCCTCTCTTACTCCCAACCTGCTGCCAGGCGAAGGCACGACTGCCTCCCTAGCCGCCACGCTCACCAGAACGCTCGTTGCTTGCCATGTTGATAGTCGCTTTTCACCAGAAACTTCGCAGAAAGTGTTGTCCAAATCTTGTGTCACCTGAATGTTACCGGTGAAAGGTGTTATTTTAGTATATCATATATACTATATATATGACTTCAAGTTAACTCAGCTTTATGATCTTATATGTGATTTCCAGATTTGTTCTAAGGGTAATATATGATTTCAGTAGCTTGGAGGTTGTGTTCTTATATAATTATGAAATTTCTAGATCTTATTAAGAGTGAGATCTAATATAGTATAGATTTATTTAAGAGTGATTTGTGGATTATTAAATAGATTTATTTGCTATTTATACTATTACTATATGGCTAATACTTGGAGTAGTATGAGAAGGGATATTTGTATAGAGAAGTATTTATCTGATTTTTATCTATATTCTTATCTAAGTTTTTAAGGTCTGGGAGATAGAGTATTTATACTAATAGAAGGCTATCTGAACTAGACTAAATATGAGTATATATAGTACTTTAGTGCTGAATGAGTCAGAATACAGTTATATAGTATAAATTATAAACTAACTTATCAAGATATCTACTGACTAATGAGTCAGAGCATAGTTATATTGTACTAACTAATCTTACTATACTAATAACTGCTAAGCTATTTATAAATTTAGATACTGTTTAGATATTTCTTGATAAGATTACTATTGATGATATTATCTCTAATAAAGTAGTTATTTAAGAAGAGTAGTTCTTGTATTATATCTCTCTATTTATTTATATAATAATATATTAGAATAAAGTGATCATTCTATAGGATAGTATTATCTATCTCATATATTGAGTATAGTGTTAGTGGGTGGAGAAGGGTTGAATTATCTTTGCTTTTATCAGATTCACTATCAGTATATCTTTGATAGGTTATTATACTATATATTATAGAGTTATAGTATTCTAGTAGTTGTTCTTTATATCACTTATACTTAAGAGATAGAGTTGTTAGTTCTATATATATATCTCAAGAGTTATCTGAAGGTATAGATTGTATTCTTCTGTCTCTTTATTATAGTTGAAGTAGTCAGATATAAATTCAGATTGATATCTATACCAGTGGTCATTATTCTAATAGATTTTGTTGATAGTTATGAACTATTATAAGTCTGTTGATAAAGTTAGCAGAGTGATCAGAGTTGGTAGAGATCCTTAACTAGAGGTCATCTCAGTATTAAATGAATCATTGACTTCTGCTTCATTATTGTCAAACTTGATTATACATATTATAAATATCTTTCTTAGTATATCCAACTTAGAGTATTGCAAAATATGGTCATCTGAATAAAAAAAGAATCTGTTAGTAGTTTGGACATACTTAATATATTTCTAGTTGAGTTCTTATACTATGTCAACAATTTGGTCATAGGTCAGAGTAGTAATCATTTCAGCAATAGTTACTCAGAGATAGGAAATAAATATACTATACTTGTGAAAAAGCTCTCAGTATTTACATATAATGAGTTTCCAGTATTGAGATATTTTAGTAATATCTATATTATAGTAGTAGTTAACTATGTCTTTAAGGAGACAGTTAATCTGAGATTTGTTCAATTTAGTAGATCTCACTAAGTATATTTAGAGTATTCTATTGAGCTTCTATAAAATAGAGAGATACTAGGCTATGTATATTCATAAGAGATAAGAGCAATATAGTCCAGTTAATAATAGCATTCTAAATATCAATATAGATGCAATTGTAAACTTTAGTAGTTTTAACTGAGTATATATTTGAGAGTTATAGTTATTATTTATTATAATTCCCTATTTTAACATACTATATATCTGATATATATATCTTCAATATTGATTGGCAAAATTCTTTTTTCATAAGTCTTATATTCTATAACTTTGAGTTGACTCAGCTTTATGATTTTGTATGTGATTTCTAAATTTGTTTTAAGGATAATATGTAATTTTGGTAGCTTGAAGATTGTGCTCTTATAAATATAATCTCTATTAATGTTTTTCAATATTTTTCTATATAGTTATTTATTTGTATTTATAGTTTAAGATATCTCACTAAACTACTCTCCTCTAGAAGATTGCACATATATATAATATCTCAGATTATATAATTCTTGCTATTAAAGACTGGAATTATCCTTTTGACCATATTTATAATTGCTATGAGAATAGAGACTAAAATAATTATTATATCTATTTTAGTTTAGAGTATTTATATCTGTAATTATATTTATATTTAATATTTATTTAAGCTCAGTACTCTTATACTCATATTTTCTGATATTTTAGTATAGAGTAGTATATAGTCTTATATATAGTCTTAGAGAGGTAATTGAAGCTCATAACCTTTGTTGTGAATATGAAGAGAAAAAGAAGAAAGAAGTAAGAATGTTATATATTCATCTGAATTACTTATATATTTATATTCTATAATTATAGATAATATAGTTATATATAAGCTATATATAAGCAATATATTATTGAAATATAAGAGTTTCAATATTCTTGCTTAATACTCAGAATATATGTATATCAGTTATATATATATTATTATATTTACTATTTTGACTTATTAGGAATATCTCAAACTAGTGGAATTAATTATTATATATACTATTTCTATAACTATATAGTTAAATTACTTGATAATACTATTTTGCTAAAATATATAAAGTATCTTCATTTGATAGTATATATTGTATTTGTGTAATATAGTGAGCACATAACTAAGGAAATACAGTAGATTTCCATAACTCTTCTTGACTCCTCAGAGTTACAAGTGGTATCTATCTGATCTCAGCAGACCATCAGAGTGAGACTCAAACTTTCTTAACCTGAGGTTAATTTACTCTAGATATTGGAGATATTTATACAAGTTTGCTAGCTATAAGGTAACTAAGTTATAACTATGTTTTCTGTGAGTTATTCTTTATAAGTATATATTAATCCTTGACATCTTTTAAATCTTTAATATCTACAAATACTTTAACATCTGTAAATACTTTAACATTTATAAATACTTTAACATTTGTTAAAGTTTCTAAATTTGTTATTTGTAAGGTTGTACTATAATAAATCAAGAAATTAGATTTATATACTATGTATAATCAAATATCTATTTCCTGTTCTAATTTCATATTATACATATATCATATCTTCTCCCTAAATAGATTATTTTTGATATAAAAATATCTATTTAAATACCTATATATTAATGTTTATATATTTGTTTCCCCTATATGGATATATTTGTAATATATTCAAGCAATTGTCAGAATGTTTTTTGAGGTCTCAAAAAAGTCTTTGAATAATTAATTCAGATGGTAGTATATATATCTATCACCTCTTTCTTCACTACCTTACTGGTCACAATGGTTTGGTAGATAATCTTCCGAGTCCACTTTCCACAATTATTACCCCCTCTACCTTAGGTTGGTTTGCTATACCTGTTGCAGTATAGTGGGAGGGAGGCAATGGTGATGAGTTGCCCCTTTATCAGTGTCAGATCAGTGTCTTCTCTACTTTTTCACAGTTTCTGATGCCTTCAGCTACATCTGGAGTGTATCTGTTTTGGTGCAATATCTTCTTCCTTTTGCCATCACCAACAAGATGCTGTCTTGGTATATCTTGGGCTACATAGGGAGTCAGCTGACCTTGGACATCAAGTGCTCAGTATAGGTTACTTACAGGTCCTCAGTGCCTATGGTGGGGCCCTCTGGCTTTGATGAGCTTCCTGGCAAGCATAGTTCTGGTATAGGTGGCTGCTTTTCAGATGTTATTGGGATGGGAGAGGAGATGGCTGTCACAGATAAGAGGAAGGGCAATAACAGTGAACCAGTAGGGTGCCAGGCTAGGGGTGGTCATTGGGACTGGGGGGGTGCTGTCTCAGTGGGGCCTTTTGATTGATGCAGAGCAGTTAGGTGGTAGGTGTCACTCTCAGCTTCTTTTGGTAATTTGGCAGATTGGGCCCCAGTCATTGGAAGGGGTCAGGGGGCCTGAGGCTACCTATTTCAGATATCTTGGCTGCACTCAACTGGAACTGAGAGCTGACATGGCAATGTGATTGAGGCCTGTAGGCTTGAGTAGTGGGGTATTGGGGGTTTCCTCCCATCTCATGTATAAGTTCTTTACTCACCTCAACTGAGAGAACCAGGCTCTACTCACTATAATGTACTTTGATAAGAGTTTTTTCTTTACCTATCATTCTCTTTAGGGTGGTAGGGGCTATTCTATTCAGCTCAGACATGGCCTTATATATACATTGTAGTCTTGGGTGTGTGCTTTCAGTTGTTGGTATATGGCTGGGTTCCCCCTGGTGATAGAGAGAGTATGGTATGCAGAATGAGGTGCAGGCCAACATAGGCCCTGCTGTACCTGGTATGGTTGAGCTGCTGGACAATAGCTAGCCTAGATTAATGAGAGAACAGTGCTTGATAGGTAGTGGGGGAGAGTTTTGACCTATATAGTCTAGGTTCTCTTCCAATAAAAATCTGTGGGATATTGAGTCTGTTAAAAAAAAAAAAAAAAAAAAAAAGTAGTACATATGTCATCAAAAGTCAAATGATGGTATTTTCAAAAATTAGTAGTATTCTTTAAATAATTAACTCAAGTGTGATTTATATATTATTAAAAATCAGATAATGATAGTTTGTATCTTCAAAAGTCAGGTGGTAGCTTTTTTTAAAAGTTGAGTAACAGTAAATTATATATTGCAAGATGACTTCCAGGCTTGTAAAGTGTGGGTAATGGTTCATATATTATCAAAAGTCAGACAATGATGGTTCATATATCATTAAAAGTTAGATAATAATAGTTTGTAACTTCAAAAGTTGGGTGGCAGTAAATTATATATCATAGAATAGCTTCTAGGCTTATTGAGTGTGAGTAACTGTTCATATATCACCAAAAGTCAGATGATGATAGTTTGTATATTATCAAAAGTCAGACAATGATGGTTCATATCTTCAAAAGTTAGGTGGCAGCAAATTGTATGTTGTGGGATAGCTTCTAGGCTCATTAAGTATGGGTAACTAATTATATCTTCAAAAGTTGGGTAGTGGCAAATTGTATATCATGAGATGGATTCCAAGCTCATTGAGTGCAGGTAATGGTCCATATGTTATCAAAAGTCAAATGATAATTGTATATCATCAAAAGTTAGACAATGATAGTTTATATATTATCAAAAGTCAGATATCAATAGTTTATATCTTCAAAAGTTGGGTGACAGCAAATTATATATTATAGGATAGCTTTCAGACTCATCAAGTATGGGTAACTATTTGTATGTTATCAAAAGTTGGCTAATAAGAGTTTGTATATCATTAAAAGTCAGATAATGATAGTTGGTATCTTCAAAAATTGGGTAGTGACAAATTATATATCACAGGATAGCTTCCAGACTTATTTGAGTATGAGTAACTGATCATATCTTCAAAAGTTAGGTAGTGGTTTCTTCCAAAAGTTGGGTGGTGGCTTCTTCCAAAAGTTGGATAGCAGCCAATTATATATTACAGAATAGCTTCTAGACTCATTAAGTATAGGCAATGGTTTATATATCATCAAAAGTCAGACTATGATAGTTTATATATCATTATAAGTCAGATGACAATAGTTCATATTAGTTGTTCATTGTTCAGCTTGAAAGTAAGAGATTCATCTTGACTTGAATTATCAGTTAATAGGCACTAAGTTGTAATATAGTTAGTATATAACTAGAGAAATGTAGCAGATTTCCATAACTTATCTTTACTCCTTAGAGTCACAAGTGGTCTCTATCTGATGTCATCAGACTACCAGAATGAGACTCAAACTCTTTTGACCTGAGATTTATTCACTCTAGATACTGAAGATATTTATATAAGTTTGCAAGCTATAAGATAGCTAAGTTATGACTATATTTTCTGTAAATCATTCTTCACAAGTATTAATTCTTAACATCTGTTAAATTTTTAACATCTGCAAATACTTTAAAATCTACAAATACTTTAACATATGTTAAAGTTTCTATATTTGTTATTTATAAGACTATATTATAATAAATCAGGAAATCAGATTTATATACTGTAATCAAATGTCTATTTTCTATTTTAATTTCATACCATATGTTACATTTGTTAGAAATTATCTAAATTGGCTATTCATATACTCTCAGTCATTGTTTAAGTATATAGTATATATTTTATATTCTGTTTTATTCTCAGTAATTACTTTAAATTATTTAAATTTCTCTAGAACTTTATTTTTTACTAATAATATATATATATATATATATATCTTATATATAATTATTAATAAATGTAATGATTTTTTTTTTTTTTAGAATAGAGTAGTCTGTATTAACCTATACATATAAGTATAAATAAGATCAAAATTCTTTAAGATATATTTTAAACAGATACTGAGATATCTTATTTTTTACACAATTTCTATAAGCTTTCAGAATATATTACTTACTGATCTATTTTAGATTATATCCTTAAGACTCAAATTGTTAATATACTTTAAATATATATATTATATATTGAATATATAGGATACATATAATAGTTATATATATAGAGACTTTTATACTATTTCTATTTAGTATACTATTGATCATATAAAGATTATCTCATTTCAAAACTATTATCAGTTCCTTACTATTGTTATATAAATTATATATAGTTATATTTTTTGGATATATATATCTTCTTATCTCTATAAGCTATCATCTTGTCTATTGAAAAGAGATTTTTAACTATTTTTGAAATATATAGTATATCAAGAAATATAGTGATAAGTTCTATAATATTTCTATAGAGATATATACTGATATTTCCTTTACTCTAGATATAGATCATATTGTTATTACTAAGTTTAATTAGTATTAGATACTTAAAAAACTTATATATTGTAACAGTGACCCCAGAATGATGACATCAGTACAAGAGATAGCCTTTCCTTACAAGCCACCAGATCAGAGCACAAGAAGATCATATGGAATATAAGATGAGCAATAATGACCAACTGTAAGTCATTGTAACCACAGTACAAGCATCTCAAGGAATATAAAAAAAGGATCAAGAAATTACAATAACAGCAACTAACAAGACCCACCAATTCCAAAATAGCTCAAAGACTTACTACAAACAAAATGCCTACTGCTTGCCAAACCTCAAGGTCAAGGAACTACCAAGGCACCTCAGTTGAAGAAAGGATATTCTAAGACATCAGAAGAGCCATGAGGACCTGCACAAGAAGGACTCCTAGTATCAACCTGGGTACTGCAGATTCTTATCACTTTATCCTCCACTATTATAAAATGGAAACAAGGATCACCATTGCTACCAAATGCCTCCAAATGTGGCAGAAGTATGAAATAGGAAACCTTCTCTGCTAGAAGTTCCCACAGGCCAGCACTCAAGAGCTACAATATACCACTCCCATGGATATATACAAAATAAGGACAGCTAAGAAGATCTATCAGATCTTCAGACATATACCATGGTTGATCCCCAACTTGGAGTATGTTAGAGTCTCAGATTTCAGAGACCTGTCAGCCTGCCGTATCAATGTACTAGAGGCCAGGGTGGCTACAGAAGCCCAGTCCACTATCACTCTCAATGGTAATGAAGTAGAAGACTTCTGGCATCCCATTCTCCAGAACAACCCAGATCAATTCCTGCAAGGATTGATCTCAGTATTCCAAGGCCCAAGCATTCAGGTTAGACCTCTCCAAGACCCCACATTTATTCTCTATTTTGTGGAAGAGAACTTCATAGACTGGAGAGCCCTAGATCTACTTGTTCCTGTCACTGCCGCCACTGAATATGATGATGTCATTGGTAATGATATCATCCTGCATGACATACATGAAGCACACAAAGTATGTGAAATGTGTGACCTATGCAATGATGATGAATTCACAGATCTCATCTCCTTTGAAGACATCCTGACCTCTGATGAGGATGAAGCCTCTATGGTCTTGAACATTCTGCTCTAAAGTTCTTTAGTAACACTAAATTATACCAGCACCAGCATTCTGATGTGATACCAAATTATACCAGCACCAGCATTCTGAGGTAACACTGAATTATTCCAGCACCATTTTCCTGTACTATCGAAATTATATCAGTATTCTGAATCTATACAACCATCAGTACCGACTCTGGAACTTAGCAGTTTTTCCTGTCCTGGTATTTTATTTTAGTTATTGGAATTTATATTTAGCTTTATATCTTAGCAACCATTGAATTATATTTTGTATAAATATCCCTCTTATTTCCTCTGAAATAAAGTCAGTCCACTCAGTCTACTCAGTGCAATATACACACTTTCTTGCAAGCAATCTAAGAGATAACAAGACAGTTTAAAGATAAGAAGTTTGAGGACTATAAGACCTTGGGAAGGCACTTCAATAAGAACTTGCTTATAACAAACTTGAGTTAGTCTAAGAGATATACCTTGAAGAGAATCTGGTGTATTTGAAGGACTCAGTGACTACTACATGACAACTTGGTGCCCATTGGCTGGTAATTCAAGATAAATCCCTCACTTTTAAGCTGAAAAACGAACAACCCCCACAACAACTACCCTGACTACAAGAGTCACCCCTGTAAGAATTCAAGACAAGATAGAAATACATCCCCCCACATTCTATAGATATACTACTGAAGAGTCAATCCTGACCTTCATTGAAGACTTTGAACAATTTGCTGCCATATGAGCTCTTGGTGTGGATGCACAATTGGCCCTTATACCAGTCAGCCTCAGAGGATCTGCCAGAGATAAGTTTAATGCAGCCACCATTATCAATAATGGAGCAGTCAAACTTGCCAACATGAAGGCCTTCCTCAGAACAACATACTATACTGAAGAGATCAAGCAAGCTCTTAAGGATCAACTCAATACTATCTGCCAGGGACTTAGTAAAGATCCCAACTCATTCTATACCTGAATCTGCCACCAGATTGTCTTGGCTGGCTATGATGATGTCCTCAAGGAACAAATAGCAGATTCAACCTTCCTCAAAAGAGTTCACCCTGAAATTGCCCTAGAAATCCAGTCTACCCCAGCTGCACTGACTCTTGATCAGAAAGTGGTCTTTGTATAGAGATATTGAACTGCCAGACACCCTGCCAAACACTCAATGGAGAAAATAACTGGCATCAAGATGGAGCCATCAAAGCCAACTAGTATCATACCTGCTATAGTTGTAAACAGACAACTAACCCCACCTACCCCCAAGGCAGCCAAAGCTGACCCAGTGGAGGAACTTGCTAAGCAGTTTACCAAAATAACTGCACACCTTGGTGATGTTATTAGAGAAGTCTGAAGTGTCAACAGGAGACCAGTATAGAGATTTGTAGCTACTACAGAAGAACACAATATCACATGCTTCAGATATAGAGAAGAAGACCACTATGCAAAGAATTGCATGACCAAAACAAGATGCAAGACCCAACCAAGCAATGCTAGCAGAACCAGAGAACAAACCAATGCAGTAGTCATCGAGGAGATTGGTGATACTGATGATGAAGAATACTATGAGGAGCTTGAATTCTACCCTGCTACTGAAGGTACCAGAACCTAGTCCAAGCCCTATGACAAGAAGAGCAACAGTAAGCCAGTTGGAAGACTAAAGAAGACCCCAGCTATCACTATTCAAAGTAAGACTCAATCTGAGGAGATTGATTAAGACATAGAGTTAGATGAAGCTGCCCACCAAATCATAAAAGGCACTACTCCAGTCTCAGGAAAAAGCAAAAGCAAGAAGGAACAGAAGCTGCGCAAGACCAAGATCTATCAGTATGATATCTACAAGGATCTCAAAGAACAGAAGGTCAATGCTACTTTTGGACAGCTAGCTGAAGTCCCTGCCTTTAGATAGTAGTTGAGAGTAGGACTTACAACTACTGCTAAGAATCAAGAGTACAATATTGTAGAAGCTTACAATGCACAGGAAGAATCTAAAAACTCAGGTGAAGAATCTGAAGACCAGCGCAAGATATCAGCCTATACTCCATGTCAGATCGAAGACTGTATCTTTGATGCCATCATTGATATCAGTGCTGGAGGATGCCTTATGAGCAAGAAGACAATTGACCACCTAGGTTGGGACATTGAAGAGTCCACCAAGATGGTCTATATCACAGCAGATAGTATATGAGCTACCCTCCTTGGCAAAATCTGAGAAGTCCCCATCAAGATAGGAGGAGCTACCATCCCAGTAGACATAATTGTTATAAGTGCCACCAACTATGACATCCTCATTGGCAACCAATGGCTTCATATGGCCAAGGCCATCATTGACCTCAATGCCCAGAAGATGCAGATCAACTATAGAGAAAGAAAGGTATGAGTCTCTATCAATGTTCACAAAGGAGTCTTACCCAACATGGAGGAAGGAGATGAGGAGGACACAGAAGTCTTTATGCACTTGATGAATAAGAACAAGAACAAGATACCCAAGCTCACAGATGAGTAGTGGTACAACAAGATCATCAATGGCTATGCCCCTCAAGGAAGATGCCCCCATGATACTAGGATGTACTGCTCTGAACACCTGAATGACTGCTGGTCCTATATCAGTGAAGTCAGAAAAATCCACCAACAGAAATATGAGCAAGAAGCCACTGAAGCAAAAAGGAAAGCCAAAGAAGATGACCAGCCCCCTGAGCTTCAGGCTGACAGTGATGATGAGGAGGAACAAGAATTAGACATCACCCTCAAGGTCAAGAAGTTTCACCCTGAAACCAAGATCCCAGAATACAAGACTGAAGAAGCCATAGGAATAGACCTTGCCAGCATTTAAGATACTATCCTCAAACCACAGACCACTACCCTACTTGGTACTGGAATTGAAGTCAAGTTGCCAGAAAACCATGCCAGAATTATCAAGACCAGGAGCAGTCTGGCCAAAAGTAAAATCTCATTTAAAGGAGAAGTAATTGATCCTAATTACACTGGTAAGATCTTTCTTATAGTCAGGAATCACAACCCCACCACCCCATTCAAAGTCAAGAAGTATGACAGGATTGGCCAGATGCTGATTCACAAAATCAAGAAACTCAAGATCACTGAAACCATCAAACTCATCAAGACTAAGAGAGGAGAAAAAGGCTTTGGATCTACTGGAAGAGGAGCCTATGCTGCCACCAAGATTACTGAACTTGAGCATAAGAAAGATAAGGACCAGAACCAGCATACATATACTATTGGAGAAAACTTTCCCCTGGAGGAACAACTTCTCAAGATCCTACACCAGAACAAAGGAGTACTTGCTACAGACTTCAGAGATATCCACAATCAAGAACTCAAGTACTACCATGAAGTTGACACTAGTGATACCAAGTCCATCTACTAGAAAGTCAGACCCATACCACCTGCCTATAGAGAATGGCTACAAGCAGAACTCAAGGAAATGAAAGAAGCCAGGATCATCAAGCAAGCTATCAGTCCCTGGGCTTCACCCATTGTCCTTGTCCTAAAGAAAGGAAGCAAGCCTGGAGAGTTTGCATCAAGACTCTATATTGATTACAGAAAGCTCAATACCATCACTAAGAAGGATAGGCAGCTCTTGCCAAATATTCAAGAAATCCTTACCACTCTTGAAAGCAAAGCCAAATACTACACCACCTTGGATCTGTTCTCAGGCTTCCATCAGATTGATCTCACTCAAAATACCAGTGAGAAATCAGCCTTCATCATACCTGATACCACCTATATCTATCTGTGAATGCCATTTGGAATGTGTAATGTCCCAGCAAGTTTCCAGCAAATGATGAACAGAGTCTTCAGCAACGAGATTGGAAAATGGCTCTTTGTCTATATTGATAATGTGATCATCTTCAGCAATACTGCATAGGAATATGTCAATCACATACAGCTAGCCCTCAAGAGGCTCAAGGAGTATGACCTTTACATCAAGCCCAAGAAATGCAAGTTTGCAGCTCAAGAAATTGCCTATCTAGGACACCTCATCAACCAGACTGGAATCCACACAGACCCCATAAAGATTGAGACTGTTGCAGCCTACCTGAGACCCAGAACAACTACAGAAGTCCATGCCTTCCTTGGACTGACCAGCTACTACAGAAGGTTCATCAAAGGATATTCCAATATTACAGCACCTATCTATGAGCTATTGAAGAAGGAAATCAAATTCAAATAGACCAAGAAACACCAAGAAACCTTCAATGAACTCAAGACCAGATTGATCCAAGTACCTATCCTCAGAAGACCAGATTGGAACCTAGAATTCATCCTGCAGACAGATGTGAGCACTATAGGACTTGGAGCAGTCCTAGCTCAGAAGAAAGATAGATATGAATATGTCATCTCCTATGCAAGCCAAGGTACCTGCAGAGTAGAAAAAAACTATAAGTTATGCAAGCTTGAATGCTTAGCAGTAGTTTGGGCAGTAGACAAGTTCTACTACTACCTAGCTGAGAAACACTTCACTATTCAAACAGACCATTCCACTCTTGCCTGGCTATTCCACACTCTGAACCCCAAAGAAATATATGCCAGATGGATCTACAGGCTGTAAGAGTATGACTGTACCATTAAGTACTGCTCAGGAAGAACCAACATCAATGCTGATATACTCTCAAGGATACTCCAAAACACCCCCATCAAGACTATTCAATATGAATAAGAAGCTATACTATGGATTAATTAGCTACCTTGGGCAGCAGAATATGTCCAACCACTTTGAACCCTGGACAATTACCATTATCAACTGGACTTAGAAACAGTTTGAACTAGATAACACTATACTCAGAAAAGGAGGAAAGCTAGTAATACCTGAACACAAGAAGTATCAAGTAATGAAGGAAGTACACAAGCAAGGACACCTAGGAGGAACCAATATATATGACAAGGCAAGAAGAACTATGTGGTGGTCCAAGATGGAAGAAGACCTGCGCTAATTTGTCAAAAGGTATAATAAGTGCTAAAAACAGAAATAAGATCAGCAAGACCAGGCACCTGAGTCATCAAGAATTGAGCCCATCCCTTCCACCACATCACAATGGATATTATTGGGCCACTACCAGTAATACTATCAGGAAACTGCTATATATATTATAGTTATTATAGACCTCTTTACTAAATGGATAGAAGCAGGAGCATTACAAGAAGCCAATGCTCTCTCTATAGCTGACTTCCTGTACTGAGAAATCATCTGCCACCCTTTCTCCAGTAACATTCAGGTTACACAAACTTCAGACAACACTCTTGATAATGTTTTCAAGTATTAGTGTTATCAACATGGTGAGCAACATGCATTCTGGTGAGTGTACTGGGCAGGAGGGCCCCAGTGCCTTTGACTGGCAGCATGTGGGAGGGGGTCAAGGTGCTGGTATTGGCATGCCAAGTGCTTTAATGAGGGGATGCAGGGCCGAGGGTGGTAGCAGAGGAGGTGCAAGACCACATTGGGGAGGAAGGATGACCTTCATGGATAAAGTCAGGATGGGAAGGTAGGCGACTGGGCTAGATGGCTAGCTGGAGCTGGGGAAGGCATCTGCTACCACGAGTAGCAAGGAGACCTCTCTACTGAGGGGTCAGCATAGTGGGGCTGAAGGTGTAGTGGCTGAGATGGTGACTGCTGATGGCAGTATGATGGGCAATCTGGAAAAAAATCCAGATATGATGGCTGATGGGGGACCTGGACAGGGGTGTGGCGCAAGACCTGGGGACCTAGCTGATGATGTGATGGGCCTCGTAGTGGCCCCATTACTCAAAAAGTCTAGATTGGAATTCGCCATCACACTGTGCTTCTGTGGCTTGGCAGTGATGGTGAAGATGGTGCTGGGGCTGCTGGCTAGTGAGGTGAAGGGTGTGGCCTTGGTTAAGTTCTTGAAGAAGCTGGAGACAGTCAAGGTGGGGTTTGAAGAGGAGAATTTGCTACTGGAGATAGTGGAGAAGGGTATGGTGGTTGGAGGGATTTCGGTGCCAATGGCGAGGTATATGCATTGAGATCCCCAAGTGGTTCATCTGGTGATTGTGGATATACCAACAGTGAAGAAGGAGGAGGCGAGGAAGCTGGTCACAGATGTGGTGAAGGAGTATGGCAAGGTGGTCAACATTGGGTTCAGGGTATGGGAGAGGACTGAGCTCAGGACAGGAGATGTGGATGTCCGGTTGAGGCTATTTGAGATGGAGAATACTGGAAAGGCTAGGGACTGGCCAGTGGCACTGAAGTGGGGCCCAGTGGAGTACAAGGTATCAAGGGTGAAGGGGTCAGAGGAAGATGAGGAGGACCTACTGGAGGTGCTTGAGGACCTGACAGGGGCTGTGGAGAGGAGGCAAAGGGCTTGGAGGGCTTATGAGGCTAGGATGGTAGTAGAGGTGATTGAGGGCAAGAAGGTGTGAATGGACAAGGTGCTCTGGGAGAAGACAAAGGGGAGACAGCTGCAGAAGGATTTGCTGGCCAGCTTGGATGAGAGTCAGAAAGCAGGGGCTACAGAGGAGGGCGCTGGAGCAAGTGCTAGTATCTGGGTGGAGGCTGGGCAGCAAGGGGGGAAGACAAAGGAGAGTGGGGGACAGGGGCCGGAGGAGGTGGTAGTGGACATGGCAATGGTGGATGATAATCAGATCCAGTATGGTGTCCCCGAGGTGGGAGAGGGGGAGTTGGAGGATGTATTGGAGGATGGTTGGGATGAGTCTGTGTGAACTGAGGAGGGAAAGGGGGGAGAGGCAGATTTGGTACAGACAGCAGAGGTAGTTGGGGGGGAGAAGTGGCTATTGAGGGCACTGCAAAATGTGGCAGCTGAGGAACTGAGAGAGATCGATTTCTGGGTGATCAGTGAGGACTTCTGGGGGCAAGTGCTGCAAGGGGAGGAGGTTGTGAGGAAGTTGAGAGATGAGATAATGGCAGCTCTTCTGGAGGCGGAGGAGTACGAGGTTACCGAGGCAAGAGAGGCAACACTCTTGGGTATTGCCAACGAAAGGACAGCTTATCTGTGGGGGCCATGGAAGGGACTGGCAAAGTAGCAGATAGTGTGCGAGGAGCACTGGGCATCAATGGAGATGGTAGATGGTGAGGACTGTGCGGAAATGTTGGCAGCTCTGGATGAACAGCAAAATGTGGAAGATGAGATTGCGGCAGAACGTAACCTGGATCTGGCTGGAGAGGAAGTGAGAATGGAATTGTAGATGTGGAGACATTAACACTCTCAAATACTTTGCTATAATTAGTACAACCAACATTTTCTCTATAAATGTCAATGGGCTTAGGGGGACTGGGAGGTGATATATGATTTTTGGATGGCTGAAGAAACTGGAGGCAGATCTCTTCTTACTTCAAGATATATGGTGTGAGGGTGAGGAAGATGGCCTTGAATGGACAAGAGAGTGGGGTGGGGTGGCAGTTTGGTAGGGTAAAGTGGGAATCCTGATTAGGAAGGGGAAAGAGGACATTGTGGACATTGGACATTGGGGTAGTAGATTAGTGTGAGGGATATGGCAGAGGCCTGGATGGAACTCAATTATGGTGGGATCTTGTTATTGCTTGGCTGAGAGGGGGACCTGAGTGGTGTAGATTAGAGATCTGCGGGATTCTGGGCTCTTGGTTGAGGCTGGGGTAGATTGTCTGGGGGGTGATTTTAATATAGTATGGGAGAGTAGGCTGGACAGAACTGATGGGGGATGGGGTATGGCTGGAAGGAGTGGGGGATTGGAGGACTGGGAAGAGGTGGAGAGACTCAGCTCACTAGTGGATGCCATATAACTTCAGGATGGGGATTGACATCTATATACTCACTGGGTGGGAGGACTTGGTACTAGGATTGATTGGATTCTGACTACTGAGTGTTGGGGTAATACAGTTTGGGAGACAATGGAGGTCGAGTGGTGCCCTTGGTCAGATCACTGGGGTATTCAGGGAGGTGGGAGGTTTGGAGGGAGCAGAGAGAGGCCAGGACATTGGCATCTGAACTCTTCACTGCTGGATGAGATGAACCTGTGGAATGCATGGGTGGTGGTGGTATGATCCAAGGTTAATAATTGGAGGAGAGCCAGGATGAGGATTGGAGATAGGTGGCATAGATTGAAATCCGAAGCTCAGAGGTACTAGGGGGAAGTGGGGAAGGAGTGAGGTGCTCAGCGGAGGAGATAAGTCCAATGGGTATCTAGGAGACTAGAAAGACTACTTCTGAATTGGGCTGGGCTACTGGAGGAGGAGGAGGTATTGGACTGGAAGGCTAAGTGGGCTAAGCTAGAAGTAGTGGAGCTGCAGGATTTGTTGAGAAAGGAGGAAGCAGTGTAGGCTCAGGCCCTGGCGGTAAGGCTACAGTGGTAGGGATTGTAAGAAGGAGAAAGGCCCACAAGGTTTTTGTCCCATCTCCTTCATGCTAGGGGAGCAAGACACTGGTGGGAAGGAGTCCTTAATGATGAGGAAGAGATGGTATTAGGTGTGCAGGGGATCCTTGGCCAGCTGAGCGCCCACTGGAGTAATCTCTGGAGTAAAGAGGAGGGAGGGGAGGTGGCACAGGACATTGAGCAGCATCTGGAAGAGTGGCACCTGACTCCTGCAGCAGGGTTGGGGGATCTTGGCCAATCGGTTTTGGGAGAGGAGATCCTTCAAGTTCTGGCATCAACAACCCAGGGAATAGTGCCTGGGGAGGATGGTTTGCCTTGGGACTTTTGGAAATGTATGGCATCAGTAGAGGAGGCACTGGAGGAGATGTTGCTGATGTGTAATGCAGTCATCAGTACTGGGGAGTAGATTGGAGGGCAGCAGTTGGGGCTGGTGTCTCTGCTGTACAAGGACAAAGGGTGTAAGGAGGACTGGAAGAACTGGAGGCCAATTATGCTACTGGATATGGACCGCAAGCTGGTCACCAAAATCCTGGTGGCGAGGCTACAGGGTGTGGCTCACCAGGTGCTAGGGAAGGAGCAGCGAGGCTTTGTGGGGGGCCGACTGATCCGGGATAGCATGGCATGGGTTCATGGTGTCATTAAAGATGCTTGGACTGCAGGGGTGGATGGTCACTTGGTTTTTCTGGACTAGGAGAAGGCTTATGATAGGGTTTGGAGAGTATGGTTAGAGAAGGTACTGGAGCACATTAGGGTACCAGTGGACATTTGTCAGTCACTCATTGGATTACTGGAAAGGAGTAGGGCTACAATTCTGGTGAATGGACACAGGGGGGCTTCTTTCCCCTTGGGGAGGGGTGCCTCAGAGTGATCTGCTGTCACCTATCCTTTATGCCTTTGCCCTGGAGCCTTTGTTGGATAGGATCCAGCGCAAGGTTGGTGGACTGAATATCTTGGGCATCAATTGGAAGGTGGGGGCCTTTGCAGATGATATGGTGGTTGGGTTGGACTCGGTGACAGATGTGGCTATACTCAAGGAGCAGTTGAGTAGTATGAGAGGTGTTCTGGGGCAAAACTTAACTGGCACAAGTGTGAGACAATAGTCCTTGGGGAAGGAGTCATAGGTGGGGACGTCATTGGAACAATTGTCCTGGCTGGAGGAGTGGTATGGTACTTGGGTATCTATTTCTCAGTATATGGCTCTTTACTGCCCAAGGAGTGGTGGGAGCACAAGCTGGTAGAATGGGGGAAAGTACTGATAAGTTGGGGTGGTAGACAGGTGTCACTGGCAGGAAGGGTAACTGTTCTGAATGTATATTAGATGCTGAAGCTTTGGTATCTGGGCTACCATTTGGACTTCCCTAAGTGGGTGGTTAAAAAGCTTCTCAAGATGGCCTACTCTTGGCTCTGGGCTAGACACTGGAGTCAGATTGGTTGGGAGGTACTAGCACTTCCTGTGGATCGCGGAGGACTTGGCCTGGTGGACTTTTCCAAGAGACTACTCTGCTTGAGGGCATGGTGAATGAAGAGGGCCAGTGAGTTGAGAGGAGGAGAATGGGTGCCTCTTATGTAGTATTTGTGAGAGACAAGGGTGTCACCAAGGGGTGGCTCAGGTAATCTACTGTCCTTGATGGCCTTGGATGGTAGCCAGAGGATGAGATACAAAGGATTCTGGTGGGGAGTGGTCAATGGGGCCCATTGCATTGGGATCCGTTGGCAAGGTACTGAAGGAGATGAGGACTGGGGACTGGCAATGTAGAGGTGGGACAGGCTCTTGTTGGGAGGAAATCTGGTCGAGGACTTCCACTTAGAGGAGGGCATGGAGTGCCTTAGGGGTCTGGGGCAGGACCTTTGGCCGGAGACCTGGCAGGGGGCTGGGATCGGAGAGAGATAGAACTGGGCAGGCGTCTAGTCATGGATCAAGGTTGTGTTGAGGTGGCTTCTGCCAAAACTCTGGGTAGCATGGTGGAGACTGCTGCATCAAAATGTGATGCTAAACTTTAGGGCCAGCCATCTGGTGGATGGAGGGATCTTTGATTGTGAGGAGTGTTATAATGTAGGGCAGGAGGGAGGAGTGGTGCAGACCCCTGAACATTGGCTGGGGGAGTGCAAGAGTATGGAGAATTTTTGGAAGGTAGTTGGGGAGAGGTTGGGAGTGTCGGCACCTGACCCTGAGGTGGGTGAGCAGTGGGCAGCACTGCAGTCAAGGCTGGTGGGAGGGGTGGGGAATGAGTGGCTGATGATTGATTGGGCTGTTGCAATATGGGTGGGGCTCATGGAACACTGGCGGAGCATCTTTGAGGTGGGCCCCCAGTGGCCAGTGAGACTGAGGGTAGTGAGGTGGGAGGAGCTGATGCTCAAGCTCTTCAAGGCATGGTGGATTGGTTGGGGCCCCAAGAGGGGGGGACATAAGGGACTAGTAAGGAGGATTGTAGAGAAGAGTGGTGGAAGAGTTGTGGTAAAGGTGGATGGGGTGTTATTTGCAGGAACTAGAGAGGGGGAGAGTCCTTGTGGGATAGGTTGAGGGCTTAGGCTGTATCAATATTACTATAGATGCTGGTTAATAAAGGGAGTCCAAGTGACTATAAAAAAAAAAAAAAAAAGAGAAATCATCTACTACTATAAGACACCAAAGCAATTATAACAGACCATGGCACAGAATTTGTCAATAGATTTTATGAGATAATATATCTGAAATATAAGATCTAGTACATTAAGACTACTGCATACTACCCTCAAGAAAATGGATAGACAGAGAGAACCAACAAGACCCTCAAGAACATTCTGGCAAAGATTTCAGAGATATATGAGAATTGGGATAACTATCTCCCAACTGCCCTCTCTGTCCTATGAGATATACAATCATAGAGCACACACTTTACCCTAAGAGAACTGCTCTTTAGAGAAGAAGATTCTGATGGAACCTCAGCCACAAATCTAGACCTAACTTAGAGATGGGTTGATGCAGAAATCTAGAGACTACACCAAATCAGGAAGAAGGCTGAAGATTATATTATCAAGTCACAAGCGCTGACAAGGAAGAATGCAGAAAAGAATCACAAGACCCTAGAACCCATCTAAATCAGAAAAAAGGTCCTACTATATCAAAATATAATAGAAGCCTCATGGTCATGAAAACTGGAGCCCAAATGGGAAGGACTCTTCTACATGCAAGATATTAAGGGAACTATCTTCTGGCTTAGAAAAATCTCAGGGACCATACTGCCTACCACAGTACATAGGAACAGACTCAAGAAGTATCACAAACCTATACAAGAGAAGCAAAATATGATAACTGCCTATGAGGTTCTAGTCTGTGAATCATAACAGTATATTCTGTGACCAGCAGGCTATCTGTCTGGACCATTCTCTAAGGGATATGGCACCAGCAACTACTCATCCGTGAGACTTTTGAAGCCAGAGGAGTTCAAACCATCAACTGATTAGTCAAGATCAGAATCAGGCCCTTGCTCTATATGAAGAGAATGACCCTTCACCATTACACCAAAATACAAAGAGAAGACACCAGCCTATAAACACCACTTTTTGACCCCTTGCTAGAGGTTATGGGATCAGCAAATTTTTCAGGACTAGACTAATGAATAAGAATGCTCGAGAAGATCCTTATTCAGAAGGAAGATGTAACAGTGACCCCAAAATGATGACATCAGCACAGGAGACAGTCTTTCCTTGCAAGCCACCAGATCGGAGCACAAGAAGATCATATGGCATATGAGATGAGTGATGGTGACCAACTGTGAGTCATTGTGACCACAGTATGAGTATCTTGAGGAATATAAAAGAAGAATCAAGGAACCATAGTAGCAGCAATCAACAAGACCCACCAATCCCAAAATAGCTCAAAGACTTACCACAAATGAAATGTCTGCTGCTCACCAAACCTCAAGATCAAAGAATCACTAAGACATCTCAGTTAAAGAAAGGATATTCCAAGATATCAGAAGAGCCATGAGAACCTGCACAAGAAGGACTCCTAGTGTCAACCTGAGTATTGCAGACCCTTATCACTATATTCTCTACTATCATAAAATGGAAACAAGGATCACCATTGCTACCGAATGTCTCTAAATATGGTAGAAGTATGAAATAGGAAACCTCCTCTGCCAGGAGTTCCCACAGGCCAGCCCTCAAGAGCTACAAGATGCCACTCCCATAGATATATGTGAGGTAAGGATGGCTAAGAAGATCTATCAGATCTTCAGGCATGCACCATGGTTGATCTCTAACTTGGAGTATATTAGAGTCTCAGATTTCAGAGACCTATCATCCCACCATATCAATGCACTAGAAGCCAGGGTGGCTACAGAAGCCCAGTCCACTATCACCCTCAATAGTGATGAAGTAGAAGACTTCTGGCACCCCATCCTCCAGGACAACCCAGACCAATTCCTGCAAGGATTAATCTCAGTATTCCAAGGCCCAAGCATCCAGGTTAGATCTCCCCAAGACCCCACATTTGTTTCCTATTTTGTGGAAGAGAACCTCATAAACTGGAGAGCCCCAGACCTCTTTCCTGCTGCCGAACATAATGACATCATCTGTGATGATGTCATTCTGTGCGACATACATGAGCCATGTAATGAAGTATGTGAAGTATACAAAATGTGCAACCTACATGATGATGATGAATTCATAGACCTCATCTCCTTTGAAGATATCCTGACCTCTGATGATAAAGCCCCCATAGTCCTGAATATTCTACTCTAAGTCTCTTGGTTACACTGAATAATACCAGCACTGGCATTCTGAGGTAATACTGAATAATGCCAGCACCAGTATTCTGATGTGACACTAAATTATACCAGCATCCTGAACCTGTACAACCATCAGTGCTGACCCTGGAACTTAGCAGTTTTTCCTATCCTGGCATTTTATTTTAGTCATTGGAATTTATATTTAGCTTTATATCTTAGCAACCATTGAATTATATTTTGTATAAATACCTCTCTTATTTCCTCTGAAATAAAGTCAGTTAACTCAGTATAATACATACACTTCCTTACAAGCAATCTAAGAGATAACAAGACAGTTTAAAGATAAGAAGTTTGAGAACTATAAGACCTTGAGAAGGCACTTTAATAAGAACTTGCTTATAACAAACTTGAGTTAGTCTAAGAGATACATCTTGAAGAGAATCTGGCATATTTGAAGGACTCAGTGACCACTATGTGACATTAAATATCTTAGGTCTAACTTATAATTTTAAACCTGATAAACTTAGAATATAAGTATATATTGGAATAACAACTTAATATGTAGGTATGTAACTTTACACTATATACTATTTCATCAGTTTTATATTATTTATCAGTAATATATGAAATATATAACTTAGGCTTTTTTAAATAAATTACTTCTTCTGTTCATTACAATAGGTTATGAGTCTCAGTTAGTAACTAAAACACCTCATTTATATACTATACCAATGAACATGAGTGTAAGCTGAAGCACCAAGATAGACATCTCTCTACAATAGCCCACTGATAATGAAAAATATAGTTTCATTATAAGAGAAGCCTACTAATGATAATAAAGTCCTCTCTGATGGTAGAGACAATTATCAAGATATCTACTCAGATATTCAAGGCAATTATGAAGTCCTCTCTAGTAGCAGAAGACAATTATGATAAAGGTACCCACTTAGGTATTTGAGGCAATTACAAGTCCTCTCAGGTGGCAGGTAAAGTCCTCTCTGGTGTTGAGGCAATTATAACAATAAGGTCAAAAGTACAGATGTAATAAATGAAGCCAGCATAGACAACAAGGTCTAAAGTCTGGATAAGACTACAGAGAAGGCCAATGAGATTAATGAGACTGATAAGATTAGTGATATAGCTAGCAATAAGGAATCACTGATAAGGCAAGAAGTGCCAATAAGGTTAAAAGAATGAATGAGACAAATGCCAACAAGGTCCAAAGTACAGACAAGACTATAGAGAAGGTCAATAAGTTTGTACAAACAACTAGTCAGAAAAAATATAAATACAGCAGCATAGGTACCATTAACAATATCAGTAGTATAGATACTACTAATAACATCAGTAGTATAAATACTATCAACAATATAGCTACATATTTTTAAACTGATAAAAAGTGGTGATATCAATAGTACAGACAGTTCTACTATTCAGCAAAAGTACAAATACAGCTAATAATAATAAAGATAGTATCTAGTTAATAGATTTTGATATAATACAATATATAATACTATACTATATTAGAAACAATAACAGCCAGCACCAATAACATTATATATTCTAAAGGCATAATAATAATAATAATAACTATATTGATCAGAAATGATATTCATAATTAACAACATCTATAACACCCATCTCCTACAATACTGATAGATATGATAAGTGAAGTGGAATACTTTTCAGACTATTAAAAGTCTCATATTACATATACATTTTACATCTACATTAGTTATATCTCTCATTTATGAGTGGATTATATACATTAGTTACAGTATATTTCTGCAGATATTTTGGATATTTTGGAATATTTTTCAATCTATAAAAATTTCTTAAATATAGAATTTTATAATAGTAATTTGGGTTATATACAGTTCTAGTTTTTTATATATATTATATTGTTTTTTTATTCTAGTTTGCATTCTTCTTTTTTTTAGATACAGTTGATATTATTATTATTTTTTGTTTTAGTGTATATAACTTCTTGAGTGTGAGTATTGGGATGGCAACTTGATATATAGACATATGACTTTATACCATATATTATTCTATCAGTTTTATGTCATTTATCAATAATGTGTGAAATATGCAACTTAGGCTTTTTTGAATAAATCACTTCTTTTGTTCATCACAACAGTATGGTATTTTTATCTAATTACAAGATTCTAAAAGTAATACTTAGACTTAATTTTAGTTTAAATAATTAAAACTTAGTACTTTTTTATAGAATCTAGAACTTAAAACCAATAGTTTATAATAGATTATCTATAATATATTAATTTTATTAGTATATAGTTTTATTATATTTATATATATTTTTTTTATAAATATCTAAGTATTTTATTAATTTATATATAAATATTCTCTTACTATAGCAGTAGCTAGTAGTTTAGAAAAAATCAGATCTAGAAAGTTCTGAGATCTTTAACTCTCTTCTCTCTTTTATCTCATCTTTTTTACTACTCAGATATTTTATTCTACTCTAGTTCTCTACCTAATCTTAAGTATAATACTTATGTATAATACTTTTTTTTTTTTCTCTTTCTATAAATACTGAGATACTTTATTAGTCTAATTTATACTATATATATGTAAATATACTCTTGTTATAGCAGTAGCTAATAGTCTTAAAAAATCAAATCTAAGGAGTTCTAAGATCCCCAACTCTCTCTTTTCTTTCACCTCATCTTCTTAGTTATCTAAATAGTCTATCTTACTTCAGTCTTAGTCTCTAGCTTCTCTATATTACTACTAATATCTTCTTGAGAATATATTCTCCAACTCTGGTCCTCTATATTCACTACTTCTATATAATTTCTCTTAATATAAACTACTACTACTCTACCAAATTTCTCAAGCCCATCTACTCCTTCTTCTCAAACACTCACTATTAATAATAAACTATGAGAATCTATAGACTAATAATTCTCTCTAAACTCTCTTAATACTTATGTATATTACTTATATTACTATTATTATATTATAGTAATATATTAAATATAAAGACAAAATACTAATATTTTTAAATAAATTAAATTAAAGTTTAATTCAATTTAATTTAAAATTAAAAGCTAAATTTTAAAATATAATAACTTAACTAAAATATATTCATATTTAGTAATTTATATTTATCTTGATAAAGTGAATCCAATAATTTTTGAAAATTTAGATTTAAATTAAAACTCAAATTGAATTAGATCTTGGTTTGATTCAATCTAAGTACTATAAAATAATATGAATTTTCAGAAAATTCAAAGGAGAAATTATGCCTTTTTAGGTCAGGTCTAGATATAGGTTATAAATTAAATTCTCAAGTTCACTTCTTTGCAGAGTATACTACTTTTTTTTTTTTTTTTTTTTCACAAGTTCCTGAGCACTTTATTAATTATCTAATCTATTCTATATATACTAAGATATTCTCATGCCAGAGCAGTAGCTAGCAGCTCAGAAGAAATCAGGTCCAGAGAGTCCTGGGACCCTCAACCTATCAGAGCACACTACTTTTATATAGAGTATGCTACAACAAAACTAGACAAAGTGAACATCTGATATCACTGTGGTATCAGAGCTGGGATATTAGGACTGGGGTTTTTGTTTTTGCTTAATGAATTTCTCAATCTTCAGTTGCTTTCTTATTTTCAATTAAGGTCACTTTCTAATCTCAATTTGAGCATTCTGTTGAGAATTCAATTTTTCTAACTAAGTTTTTAATTGAGTAACTTCTTCCTTATAAGATTCTATTTCATTAATTAGGTCTTGAGAAGTTAATTCTTTTAGTTGCTTGTTCTCTGTATCTAATTGTTTGATTCTTTCCTCTAATTCTCTAATCCTATCCAAAAGTTCTTGTTTTTGTTCCTTATCTCTTCACTCAGACATTTCATAGAATTTGTCTATTTCTTCTCTTTCAATTTCTAAGGCTTCTTCTATTATAGTCAACTCTTCTTACAAACTGTTTATTTGACATTCATAAAAATCATTAGGTCTTCATTTATAGGGTAAAATAGAGAGTTCTTTTTCTTCTGTATTTTTCTTATACCTAATGCAAGTACAAAAAATTTCAGCATATATTCTAGTTTGTAATCTACCACATCTTTCACATTTAGATATCTTATTGTTCTCAAATTTTTCTTTGCATTTTTGACAAGCCTCATCATTAGCAATTATCTTTTCAGTTAATTTTCTCTAAGTTTTGATTTGACAAATAGGCCTATAATCACTGTTTTCAGATTTAGAACAAAACTCACATTATGCATTACTGCTAGACCATTCTTTCAAATCCAAAACTGTGTAGATTAATTCTCTCAATAATATAAACTTCTTATTTACCTACTACTTATTTAGTATAAACTTCTATTCTAGCTACTAATTGATGGAAGCTAGTCTTTACTTTATTTTCTATTTTATTTCCTAAAAGTGTAAGAGGGTTGCTTTTTAAGGTAACCATTATGTAGTTCTGGAAGGGTTTTCTGGAAGTTCTGGATATTCTGGAAGACTGTTTTCTTATGGTCAAGATCAATTTCATATGGAGTACATCCTCTATGCTTATTGATTTCTAGATCGGGTTGATGTCTCAACCAAAGTCCTTTTTTGGACTTGTTCTGGATGTTCAGGATTTTCCGTATTTCAGGAAGTTCGAGAAACTAAGACCAGCTTAGTTGAATTGGTGTATTGCTGCAGACAATACCCAATTAGGAAATTTCGTGATGGGGTTAGGAGTGGGACCTAATGGGGAGCAGATTTACTTAAGAGTGGTTTGTGGGTTATTAAATAGGTTTATTTGCTATTCATGATATTGCTATACTAGGAGTAGTTGTATGAAGGGATATTGTGGGGAAGTGCTCAGGAGTTGTGTTCGGATTGTTCAGGTCTGAGATTCTGAGGTCTGGGGGAGGGGGTATTTATACTAGTGAGGGGCTATCTGGGCTATGCTAGATATGGATGTAGCACTAAGTGCCTTACTGAGTTGGAATGCAGTCACGTAGTACAAGTGTAATCTGATATATCAAGAGATCGTCTGACTGCTGAGTCAGTTCACAGTCATGTCGTACAAAGCTAATCTAACTATACTATGACTGCTAAGCTATTTATAGATTTAGGTGCTGTCTGGTTAGTCTTTGATGACATCACTATTGATGACATCATCACTGGTAAAGTCTGAGCAGTTTTCTGACTTCTGACATCATCAGTTTCAAGGTATCGTCACTTCTATCTCTTATAAGATTAAGGCTGTCCTTAGTGGCGATGGTTGTACAAGGATAACAGGTCTTAGTTCTCTTTTTTTTTGGTCTGCTGGCACATTTGCGAGGACTGACCATTCTCGTCTAGGGCGAGGGCTCTCAATGTCGCAGCTGGGGGTTCGAATCTCTCGGAAATGATATTTTCTGTAATCCGAGACAATTTCTAGTAGTAATATCTGTCACATGGATGGCTTGAGATTGGTTTCGACGATGTCGGCTTTCTTGAGTTTAGATGAAGCATCCATCACTCTCCAACAGAGGTGATACAGATAGAGCGAATGGAGTTGTTCAAATGCGTTTTGCTTCCACTAAGTAATGAGGTCTTGTATAGTCACGGTGTATCTTGGTCTTGAGTTGATAAGTGCAGTTCGTGAACCTTTTGGTAGATGAGATAGAGTTCTTCTTGTCTCAATTTAAGTTTGGTACTTTTGGTTTTCTTTTGTAATAGTACAGTATACCAAACTAGTTATAGCAGTTTAGAGTCAGTCTTATGGTTGTAGTACTTCTTCTAGTATTCTTGTATCTTGGCGGTGGGTTCTCGTGCTTACTGGCATATTTTGTGTAACCAGATGATCTTTTGTTTTGTAGTCTTGCATGTGGTTTCCAAATTAGTTCTGAGGATGCCATGCGATTTTGGTGGCTTAGAGGTTGTGCACTTACAACTCTCTTTTTTTTTTTTTTTTTTTT
>RBNI01000568.1:0-29284 GCA_003990745.1 Jimgerdemannia flammicorona | reverse complement strand
TAATAGACTCAATGTTCTGCAGATTTTTATTAGAAGAGAACCTAGACTATATAGGCCAAAACCCTCCCCCACCACCCATCAAGCACTGCCCCCCCATTAATCTAGACTAGCTATTGTCTAGCAGCTCAACTATGCCAGGCACAGCAGGGCCTATAGTGGCCCATATCTTATTCTGTACACTATACTCTTCCTACCACTAGGGGAAACCCAACCATATGCCAATGACCGAAAGCATATGCCTGAGAACCCAATGTATATATAAGACTATGCCTAAGCTGAATAGAATAGCCCCCACCACTCCAAAGAGAATAACAGGCAAAGAAAAACCTTCATCAAAGTACAATATAGTAGGTAGGGCCTGGTTCTCCCAGTCGAGATAAGTAAAGGACTTACATGTGAGGCAGAAGGAGACCCCCAATACCCCACTACTCAAGCCTGCAGATCTCGATCATATTGCTATATTAGCTCTCAGTTTCAGTTGAGTGCCTAAAATGGGTAGCCTTGGGCCTCTTGACCCCCCCTGATGACTGGGGCCTAACCCACCAACCTGCTAAAAGAAGCTGAGAGTGACACCTACTACCCAACCATACTGTACTAATCAAAAGACCCCACTGAAGCAGCACCTGCCCCAGCCCCAACAACCACCCCCAGCCTGGCACTCTACTGGTTTACCATTATTGCCCTTCCTCCTATCTATAATGGCCATCTCCCCTCCCATCCTGACAACATCTGAAAAGCAGTTACCTATGCCAGAACCACACTTGCCGGGAAGCTCACCAAAGCCAGAGGGCCCCACTACAGGCACTGAGGACCTGCAGGTAACCTATACTGAGCACTTGATGCCCAAGGTTGGCCAACTCCCTATATAGCCTGAGACAATATCTTGTTAGCAATGGTAAAAGAAAGAAGGCGCTGCACCAAAACAGATGCACTCTAGATGCAGCTGAAGGCACCAGAAACCATGAAAAAGTGGAGAAGATACTAATCTAATACTGATAAAGAGGCAACTCATCACCATTGCCTCCTTCCCACTGCTCTACAACAGGTACAGCAAACCAACCCAAGGTAGAGGGAGTGATAATTGTAGAAAGTAGACTCAGAAGGTTGCCTACCAAACCAATATAACTGGTAAGGTAGTGGAGGAAGGTAGTCTTATAGATATCTCTATAGGAGTTCTGACTGATTTGTATTTACTTATATTAAATTATTCAAATATAATCTAAATATATATGGCTTACAATAGATATATAGTATATTCATATCTGTTATATATAATTGATATTCTAAGAAGATAAAATATATCACTTATATCTATCATCTTAAATTTCTGATATAGTATTATCTTTATATCTTTGATCTTATTTATCATTCTGATCAAAATGATATCATTGACCCAAATTTCTAGGTATACTATTTCTGAAGATATATGCTGAATATATATATAGATTGACTTTACAATATTTAAATCTATTATTTAAGAGATATTTATTAATTTTTCAGTTCTATAGTCTTACTGCTTATTTAATACTATAAAGATCTTTACATAATTTATATATATATAAGCTTCTTTTGCTCATTATCATATAGTTTGTATCTTTGTAATTAATAGATATATAGCTCTATATCTATATTACTATTCAAGAAGACTATCTCAATATCTATTTAGTAGATTTCATAGTCATATTTATCTCTGATCATAAGAAGTATTCTAAGTAAAATAAGCTTAAATACTAGAGAGAAGATCTCATTATAGTCTACACTATATTCTTGTAAATACTCCTTTATCACAAATTGAGTTCTTTACTACTTTATACTACTATTGCTATTATATTTAATTTTATATATTTATTGGAATCCTATAACTTGTCTATCTGTTGAAAGAGAGACTATATCCCAGATGTTATTCTTAATATTTCTCATCTATAGTCTTTTTTTACTCCTTTTTATTATCTAAGTATATGACTTTATCATAATTTGCTAGCTCACCAGTTATTACTATTATAATAGACCAAAATGTACTACCTGAATTATAACTTAGCCAGATAATATGAACAATTAGCATACTTACTCAGTATGATATGACTTCCAGTATATCATAGTTACCTATGTCTACCACACTTATAATTAGCCAAGACACCAGATCAGGATTATTTACCTATATCCTGAAGACACACTCATGTCCTGCAGACACACTTATGTCCTGCAGACATACTCATGTCCTGTAGACACACCTGTACCCAGAGGACACACCCAAGCATTACCAGAAGTAGTAAATCTATAGTTAGCCACCTAGTAACCAACTTGTATAAATTACCCTAGAGACAAGAGTGAATAAACCTCAGTCCAAAATACAAATACTAAAGAAGCCTCTAAAGATTGAGCATTGGTCTCCTTTCCACTCTGGTTCACTTTCCGATACAAATATTGATTGGTATACTTGCTAGACTAAGTCTGAAGATTTGTCACCAAAGTTCAAGGAAGAACTTTGCTGCCTTTTGAAGAACCCAAGTTTTTGCTGCCATTCTTACCACAAGCCAGTCTTTCTGATACAACTTCGCAGTAGAGCCAGTTTACAATATAACCTCATACAAATGAAGCCAGTCTTTGACGTAACTTGGCAAGAATCCTAGTTAATTCCCAGTTGAAGCCACTGATTCAGGAGAATTTATGTCATTCACCGTTTCCAAGTTAACTGCCATATTCCCAGTTGAAGCTACCAATTTAGGAAGAAGCTGCACCATCATATTCTCAGAAGAACCCAATTCGGAAGAACTCATGCCATTTGAGTAGTATTCTCAGTTGCCCAAATTATCTGCACCATCCAAAGTTATCTGTTATTCCCAGTGAGCCTGAGTTATTAATATATCCACCACCAGTACAATTCCCTATGAGCCAAATCGAGTTATCTGCCAAATTATCAGAACATCCCACATAAGGAATCCATCACGCTACACAAAAATCACCCACCACTCAAGAAGGAGAACTGCTAAATTGCCAGACCATCACATACAAGATTATCACACTACACAGAAATCGCCCATCACCCAAGAAGGAGAACTACTAAATTGCTAGACCATCATACATAAAGATCATCATACTATATATAAAATTTTACCATTTCCAGTTAACCCAAAAAGAAAACCCATTCACACACACACACATCTGAATCACCACTATACTCAGAGAACCATTCCAATTAGGAAATTGACATACAAATTGCTTGCAGATATCCAACTTTGACTATTATACCACTAAAATACCAAGGATCTCAAGAATCTTAGAATATTTTATTGCTTTTTGACAAAGTAACTGGGGGCTCAAGCCAAACTACATCAACCCCCAACCTTGTAATCTGCCTCCATTGAGCCAGGTATGTTACATTTGGGGGCTCAACTGGGAATTATACAAATCAATATGATTTTTCAGCTCACAAGAACCCATAGTCAAACTGGATATATTTGATATAATACCAACCTCTGCCACTATAGGAGAACCAGTCATCACTAGTATTTGGATAGGAAGAGAAGTAATCACATCAAGACTTGCCAACTACCCAGCATCAGAAGGATCCCAATCAGAAGTAGGAGGCAGTACAGCCCAAAATCTCCAACTAGATCAACCAGACAATATAGACAGCTCTGCTAGAGATTTCAGAGAACTTATACAAGAACTAGAAGATCTTATTACATGAACCCAAGACCTTACAGCCAGATACTCTATACCAATCCCACAAATCCCACTAATCTCACTAATAGAACCTTTACCACAACCCCTTGCAGAGTTGGAAATAGCTCCTATAAGAATACCTAGGCCTATTTCGCTTTGTCCAAGATCCAGAACACCATCCTCAGGATACCCAAGCACCTCCATCTCTAGTGACAGTTCAGAAAGTAAATTAGAATCAGAATCCGAACTTGAACCAGAATCAGAAGAAAGTGATAATGAAATGGCCACCTCATTGCCAACCTTTGCAGGATACCCAGAGGAAGACCCCAGAGAATTCCTTGATGGAATTGAAGGAATTGCAGCCTTGAGAAATCTCTCAGATGAAAGAAAAATCGCTATCTACAAAGCTCAGCTCAGAGAACCAGCCAGAGGAATTTTCCATCAAACAGCAAACAACCAAGATTCAGAACTAGTAAGACAGATACAAGCAGCAATGTCTGATGAGCTAGAATATGAGGCCATGGTTCACTAGCTCATTGAAAAGTATGTGGGAAATGAAACCCACCACAAGGCTCAAGAATCTATCATAGGGATGAAGATGAATCTTGGAGAGTCACCCAGAGCCTTCTTCACAAGAATACAGAAGAGAATGCATGCTGCCAGGTTCAATGCCACCAATCAGGACATCATTGATCCAATGACCTTCATGAATGGAATTCCCCCAACATTGCTCAGTATGTTCACACCCTGGATATCAGAAGGTCTGAAGAGCAAGTAGATGCAGTCCAAGAATTCTTTGATATCAGACAAGGAACTACTTGGAGTAATCATAATAAGAAAGAAGATAAAGAAGACATTCTAGTCAAAGCCCTACAAGGACTCCTTCAAGGACAAGAAAGATCTGAAGAAAGAAGGCCAGCCAAGGAAGGAAAGAAGGATAGAAGTGAAATCCAAGACCTTAGCTCCAAGTTGGACCAATTGGTTGGACAGATTGAAAAACTCACTACATATGAAAATCGGAGCTATCAAGACAATAGAGGATACCCACCACAGAGGAGCCAAGGTTATCCATTAAGAGATAACAGGAATTACCAATAAGAAGAAAGAAGATATCCTGTCCAAGACAGAGCCCAAGTTCAATGCTTTCACTGTGGACAATTCAGATACTATGCCACTGAATGTGACAACAAAAGAAGTGACTGAAGGGACTCAGAACCACCAAACTGAAGGAATGACACTCAGTACAAGAAGACTGAAGTCTATCTTGTTGAAGATTTTGAGAAAGTGAGCAATAGTGAAGACTATAGTAATCTAGACTTATACCCTACCAAAGTTACCACCTGGAAAACAGTCTACCCAGCAGAGAAGAGGAAGAGACCTGTGGGAAGGCCATCCAGGAACATCAGCAGAAGAATTATCCAAGAGGAGGATGAAGAACATGAAGAGGAGCAGATAGAAATACCTCCCCGAACCCCCTCACCTTTTGTTCCCAAGACAAATGAGTTGCCACCAGAGGATAAAGAAATGAAATAAGAAGAACAGGGACCTGCTGCTCCAAAGCCCAAGAAGAAGTACACCCAAAGACCATGCCTAGAGACATCTATAATGAAGCCTGGCAGAAGATTCAAGAGGCCAAGATGGAAGTTCCCCTCCTACAGTTCCTGCAATTAATACCAGCTAGAGTCCAAAACAAATTGCTGAGAACCACCAGATCTAGCACTGGCCAAGTCTCAATCCCACAGTAAGAACCAGTTCCCATCTCTGTTCAAGCAGCTGAAAGACATATCAGCATCTACCTACATGGAGTTATTGGAGGACAAAAGGTAAAGATCCTCATAGATACAGGAGTAGCTATCTGTATCATTGTCAAATGGTTCCTAGACACCCTTTAATGGCTCATTGATGGACCATCCAACCTCAGCATCATAGTAGTAGATGGAGCCTGAACTCAACCTCTTGGAGAAGTATAAAATATCACCATCTCTCTTGGATACATTCAGTTCTCTATCTCCAAAGCTATTGTCACTGAAGCTGTCACCTATGATATAATTCTTGACACCAACTGGATGAAGAAAATGAATGCAGTTGTTGATATTGGCCAACAAGTACTCAAGTTTGATTACCGAGGCAAGAAGTATAGAGTTAAGGTGACTAGCTATGAGCAATCAAAGAAGAAGAAGAAGGTCACTATTCAGGAAGAGTATGTCAGCAGTGAAGAATCTACCACAGAAGAAGAGGAAGAATCTGAAGATGGAAATGATCCCAGACTCAATTCCCAAATCAATCTGGTAGATGACTGACTAGAAGATAATGTGTGGGCCAAGAACACTATCCCTATCACTATTAGAGCTTTTGCAGGAGAAGCCAAAGGATACTCTGCTTGCCTCAAGAGATACAAGTGTCCTGAGCACTCCTCCAAGATCATGGGAATAAGGAAATCACCTGGCACAGTCTGCTCAGAGTGCAGAAGGAAGAAAAAGAAATACAGACATATTCCAGAAACATCTGCAATGAAAGCTGCAGAAGTACAAGCAATTTGGGGTCAAGAATTATCTGAGGAAGAAGAAACTTCTGACCAAGAAGTTCCTGAACAAGAAGCACCTGAAGAAGAAGAGGTTCCCAAACTCATTCCCTGGGATGACCCTTGCTAGATACCATCTGAAGACAATGACCCTTGGAATTCAGAAGAAGGACTCAGTATAATCACTATTATTCCTAAGAAAGAAACTCACCAAGAAAAGACTTTTCGGCTAGGAAGATGTCTACACCAAATGGTCTTCCACTCTCCCTGAGACTACTGCTATCAGTGTCATCTGTTGGATCAATAAGAAAGACAGAGACCCCAGAGACCAGAACCCCCAACTACTCTTGCATAGTCCACCACCTTTCAAGAAGTCACCACAAGGTTACAAAGTTGATTTAGGGGACAAGGCTTCTTCACCTGAACAGAAATATATCCCTTATCTACCCTTCCCCCAATCTATGATCAAGATGGGTACCGATTCCCAAGGCAACAAGAGATAAATAGCAGGGAACATCATTTTCAGGCAATGGAATATTGTAACCATGGGAGACACTCTGACTGCCGAGACTGCAGACATCAGAAGATTCACCTCAGTCATGATGTTGCAGTGTACACTTTGAAGAAAGGAGATAACTGAAGCCAGATCTGAAAAAGCCAGATTCAAAAAAGTCAGACCAAGAAGCTCGGAAAAAGAATCCTCAAGATCTATGATTTGGAAGAAGACATCCTAGCTCTCATCAGACATGCAACCCACCAAGGATGGGCAGAAGATGCCACCAACTTCATGGAAGCCCTTGACCCTACAGGAAGGAGGGGAATCAACTACCTCCAAGACCCCTCTACTGGAGCCAGATGGCCACACCTCAATCTTAGAGCTTGGAGGCTCTCTGCTAGTAGTGCTTCAGCCTTAGGAAGGCCTGAACTCAGCTAGGATATTGCCCAGTATGTCCTGCTGCACCCCAAGGCCAAACCTTCGACCAAAGCCCACCCAGAAGATATAGGGTATGATCTTTACAGTCTGGAGGATGAATCTATCAAACCTGGAAAAACCTTCATGATCAGAACCAGATTAGCTATGCAGCCACTCCAAGGAGCTTATATTCAACTGACCTCAAGGTCCAGACTTGCCAGACAAGGGATAACTGTAGAAGGAGGAACCATTGACCCTGGATATACAGGCGAAATCAAGGTTATCCTACACAACAGCAGTATAGAATGGCACCGAATCATTAGAGGACAGAAGATTGCCCAAGCAGTCTTCATGAAGGTCAAGACCCCACAGTTACAGGAAGTCTCTGAACTAACCGAAGGAACAAGACAAGCCAAGGAATTTGGAAGTTCAGACAGGAAGGAGGTATATCTCCTTCAAGTCAACCACCTCAAGAGGAATGTTCTCCAGCAAGTATACTGGCAACCAGTCAGACTGCACAAGAATCTCATCCTAGAGTCTGGAGAATAAACTACTTTTGAAATCTTTGTACCACCCAACCCCAGAAACCTTTTCTTTGAACCCAAGGAAGATATCCCACATCTGGATATAGAGGGACACACATTCCCTGATAAGATGAACTCAGTATACTCCCGAGCAACCAACCAAAGTTGGGAGACCATCATCTTGCTGAAAGGAACCATCATAGGACATCTGGTACCTTTTCTCAACTGAACTCATAGGGAAGTTTATGAACTAAATCTATCAGGAAATGGCAAAAGATCCCAGAAAAAAGGAAAGGCCCCTCTGTGACCCAGGAGACAGTGAAGCCTTCCACCAATATTGGAGAAGAACTGACACCCCAACAACAGCAACAACTAGTAGAACTTCTCAACAAATATCAAGATATCTTTACTACCGATTATGGCAACCTACCATATAATCCATCATACTACTACAGCATAAATACAGGAAATGCAACACCCATCTGGCAGAAACCCTATAGAATACCTCATCATCTAAAAACATTTAAAAAAGAGCACATCCAAGAACTCTTAGACAATGGAGTCATCTGACCCTCTACCAGTCCCTGGGCTAGCCCTATACTTATTGTATCAAAGAAAGGAGGATGGAGACTTTATATGGATTACAGGAAACTCAATTCAGTTATCGAAAAGGATGCCTATCCTTTGCCCAGAATCGATGACCTCTTGGATCAGTTACAAGATGCCAGATACTTCAGCAGTATGGACCTCTTCACAGGATTCCATGAGATCTCCATGAACCCCAAGGACATTTAAAAGACAGTCTTTCTTGCTCTAGAAAAACTGTTTGAGTACCTCTGAATGCCCTTTGGACTTTGCAATGCACCCCCCACCTTTCAGAGGATGATGAATTCAGTCTATGCCCCCTTGATCCACCATTGTCTGATTGTATACATAGATGATTCTAACATCTACTCAGCAAATTTCAAAGAATACCTATACCACTTAGAGGAATTCTTCAAACTCACCTACAAGAACCACTTGAGACTAAATGCAAAGAAATGCTACTTTGGAAAACAGAAACTTGAATTCCTTGGATTCATAGTTTCGAAAGAAGGAACCCATGCAGATCCAAGGAAAACAGAGAAGATCAACAATTGGCCAGTACCCAAAACCCTGAAGGAGATACTATCATTTCTGATACTAGTATCCTACTATAGAAGATTTATCAAGAACTTTGCTCAAATTGCTGCCCTAATCCAGATCCTTCTCAAGAAAGGAGTACCATTCAAATGGACAGAATCACAAGGAAAAGCCTTCAAAGAACTCAAAAACCACATGACTATAGCACCAATTCTTGTGCACCCCAATCTACAGAAGCCATTCATCTTGTATACAGATGTCTCTAAAGATGGCCTCAGAGCAGTTCTAGCCAAAGAAGGACCTGATCAATAGCACCATATGATAGCTTATGTAAGCAGAGCTACCAATCAGCAGCAGATGAACTATGGTAGCACCAAACTGGAATGTCTTGCAGTCATATGGGCAGTCACCCTGTTTAAGCATTACCTCATCAGAAAAAGATTCACTCTGATCACAGACCATGCAGCCCTCAAATGGTTTTTCAACTGCAAGGAACCCACCAGAATCCTAGCCTGCTGGATCCTTATCTTTCAGGATTACAAAATCACCATCATTCACAAAGCAGAGAAAGCTCACAATAATGTTGATGTACTTTTCTGCCAGCCCCAATGAACCAGAAGAAGGATGTCCTGAGAAACTACACCCTAAAGGAAGTCCCTGTAACTATCAAGGAACAAGAAGATCTTATCTGACAAGAACATCAGAAAGCCCACCAAGGACAGACAAGCACAGAAGACAAAATTCGAAAATAATATCAACATTGGCCCCACCTCAGAACTCAAGTCTGAGACATCATTCAGAAACGTGACACCTGCCAGAAGTACCAAGGAAAGAAGAACTATCAAGCCCCTTTGCAACCAATTTCCTCACCCACTCACATCTTTCAAAGATGGAAAGTAGATGTAATTGGACCTCTACCAGTTATACCAAGAAGAAACAAATAATCTTTGTATTCATGGAACATCTGACCAAGTGGCCTGAGGCTTTTCCAATGGAAATCACAGATGCCCTAACCATTGTAGGCCTTCTCCATGGACTCACACTCAGATATGAACCCCCAGAAGAACTCATCTCTGACCGAGGCACAGAATTCATCAATAACATAATCACAAGTTATGCTCAAATTCACAAGATACATCTCTAACAGACCACATCATACCACCCCCAGACCAATGGCATGACAGAAAGGATGAACTAAAGGACTTGCTCAAGTCAATGCTACCAATTGGGATCTCTGCTTACCTGAGATCCTATGGGAAATTCAGAACACCCCTGCTACCTCCACCAAACAAAAGCCCTTTGAAATAATGTTTGCCAAGAAAACCAGAACTGCTGACTATGAGAATCTTGGAGACCTCCTCAAGAAGGCAGAACAGTTGCATAATCAAGCCCAGGGACAGATTATCAAAGCCCAGGAAAGACAAAAGAAGTATTATGATCAGAAATAGAAAGATCAGGAGATCAAGATTAGAGATCAAGTACTAGTTTGGAGAAGCATGATTGAAACAAACTTTGCTGCCAAATTGAAGCCCAAATGGGAAGGATCTTATCTTGTGCATAATATTAGGGAAACTAGCATCTATTTAAGAAGTATGGATGGACAAACTCTGGAGACACCAGTATATATCAATTACCTTAAGATATATCTCTTTTCATACCATGAACCAGAGAATTGACAACTGCCTCCAAACCCTTATCCTCAGTTCCCTCCAAGCCCTACCAGTTCCCCTGCCTCAGTTCTGGGAACCCAATGGAACATATCTTCAGAAAATCCAAGTTCATCAAGAGAACCTCACCTTGGCCGAGAGGCTACTCCAGGTCCACCAACTGCAGGCATACTATGCAATTAGAGAATAATTGCAGAATCTCCCTCTCTCAGATCTAGCCTATGTCCATAATACCACTGGGCTGAATAGAAGGAATACTACTGCTGCAGACAGACTATATACAATATACAAATGAAATTCTTCTGCCTTAATCCAGGCTCCAAAGGATGACACTGCCTATCTACCTCAGCATTATTCACTAAGTTGAGATCCTATTTCCTGAAGAAGAAGAAGAGCCCCTGGAATAGAGTGACTGTAGCTCAGATGATGATGATGGAACAGATATAGATGCAGAAGCTGCTTATGCCTATTGGGATGATGACTGAAGAATAGTCTGGGACAGACTACCCTTCAGTAGGAGCTAATGTAACAGACCAAAATATACTACCTGAATTATAACTTAGCCAGATGACATGAACAATTAGCATACTTACTCAGCATGATGTGACTTCCAGTGTATCATAGTTACCCATGCCTGTTACACTTATAATTAGCTAAGACACATCAGGATTATTTACCTGTGTCCTGAAGACACACTCATATCCTACAGACACACTCATGTCCTGCAGATATACTCATGTTCTGTGGACACATCTGTATCCAGAGGACACACCTAAGCATTACCAGAAGTAGTAAATCTATAGTTAGCTACCTAGTAACTAGATAGCAACCAACTTGTATAAATTACCCTAGAGACAAGAGTGAATAAACCTCAGTCCGAAATACAAATACCAAAGAAGCCTCTAAAGATTGAGCATTGGTCCCCTTTCCACTCTGGTCCACTTTCTGATACAAAAATTGATTGGTATGCTTGCTAGACTAAGCTTGAAGATTTGCTACCAAAGTTCAAGGAAGAACTTCACTGCCTTTTGAAGAACCCAAGTTTTCACTGCCATTCTTACCACAAGCCAGTCTTTCTGATGCAACTTCACAGTGGAGTCAGTCTACAACATAACTCCATGCAAATGAAGCCAGTCTTTGATATAACTTGTCAAGAATCCTAGTTAATTCCCAGTTGAAGCCACTAATTCAGAAGAATTCGTGTCATCTACTATTTCCAAGTTAACTGCCATATTTCCAGTTGAAGCTGCCAATTCAGGAAGAATCTGTACCATCATATTCCCAGAAGAACCCAATTCAGAAGAACTCATGCCATTCGAGTAGTATTCCTAGTTGTCCGAATTATCCGCACCATCCAAAGTTATCTGTTATTCCTAGTGAGCCTGAGTTATTAAGATATCTGCTGCCAGTACAATTCCCTGTGAGCCAAATCGAGTTATCTGCCAAATTATCAGAACATCCTATATAAGGAACCTGTTGTGCTACACAGAAATCACCCACCACCCAAGAAGGAGAACTGCTAAATTGCCAGACCATCACATATAAGATTGTCACACTACACAGAAATTGCCCACCACCCAAGAAGAAGAACTGCTAAATTGCTAGACCATCATACACAGAGATTGTCATGCTACATACGAAATTCTATCATTCCCAGTTGACCCAAGAAGGAAACCCATTTATATACACACATATCCGAATTACCACTATACCCAGAGAACCATCCCAATTAGGAAATCGACATACAAATTACTCACAGATATCTAACTTTGACTATTATACCACTAAAACACCAAGGACCTCAGGAATCTTAGAACATTTTATTACTTTTTGACAAAGTAACTAGGGGCTCAAGCCAAACTACATTAATCCCCAACCTTGTAATCTGCCTCTATTGAGCCAGGCATGTTACACTATATAGGTATACTCACAGATATAGTTTATATGATATTTATTATTGTGATGAGATATCTTAAGGTTCTAATAATCTTCTAAATCCACTTTGACTTTATTTTATAGCCAAGATCTGCACTTTTTCTTCTTTTAAAGAGATATCCTCATTGTTATCTTTATAATTTCTATAATTCTTAGCTCTAATAGTCTTATTGATATATATATTATAATATATAGTATAAAATAGAAATAAGAATCAGAGGAATAGATATTTGATCATAGTATCTAAATCTGATTTTCTGATTTATTATAGTATAGAAATTACCTTTACTGTAAACACTATATCTAAAACATTATCAGTAAAATTATTGTTACTTTTACTAAATTCAGATAGAATTTCACATGAGATATAGATGAGAATTTCACATAAAAAGACTTTTTACTTAGCTGCATATTTAGTAGAATTAGTATACAAACTTATATAAATATCTCCAGTATCTAGAGTGAATAAACCTCAGTCAGTTCAATTCCAAAAAACAAGTTTTCCTTATATACTCTTCTCCTCTCATTTCAAAATTCTACCAACTCACTAAGTTCTGCATCTACTACATTATAACTTAGTATATATTGACTGGTGATTCAAGATGAATCCTCACTTTTAAGCTGAAAAACAAACAACCATTAGACTGCTGTATAGACTGTCATATTGCACATAGTATTTTTCTGTACCATTTGCTGTTAATTGCTTGTTCTGGTTGTCAGCCTCATTTCTGTAAACCATTAGTATTGAAAAATAGATGTTATGCAAAGGACTGCATTGTTGAGTTAATATCTGGGTTGTTTCTTAGTTTAAGAGACAATATTATAAGAATTAATTATCAAAAATGCTAAACAAACCACTATACTGAATGAACTACTGTATGGACTGTCACTATCACCTAATTTTTGAAGATATTATTTATCTATACCATCTGCTGTTAATTGCTTATTCTGGTTGTCAGCCTTATTTCTGTAAACTATTAGTATTGAACAATAGATGCTCTGTAAAAGACTGTATCATTGAGTTAATAGCTGGATGGCTCCTTAGTTTGAAAGACAATGTTATAAGAATTAATTACTGAAATACCAAACAAACTACTATGTAAATAGACCACTATAGAGAATTAAAAGATATTGTATATGAACTGCCTAAGTGAAAAATACTATCTGACATATGAATAGACTGCCCTGAAGAATTGAAGATACCATCACCCATCTGACTTTTGAAGATATGAATGTTACCTATCACAAATAAATCACTACCCTATTGAAGATGTCATATACAAACTGCCTGAGTAAAGAATGCTATTATATGACTTTTGATAATATATGAATGCCTCATAATATTCAAATATCTCATAATATATAAATATCTCCTAACATATGAATAGACTACTATAGAGAATTAAAAGACATTATATATGAACCACCCAAGTGAAGAATACTATCTGACATATAGATGAACCACTATGGAGAATTAAAAAACATCATATATAAATCATCCAAGTGAAGAATGCCACCTGACCTTTGAAGATACCATTACCTACCAGATGCTATCACCTAATTTTTAAAGATACCATTACCTGACTTTTGTCCAAACTACTATCTAAATTAAGACTTTTGGAACCTCAAAAAATATTCTAACAACTACTTGGATATAATATTATAAACAAGTCTATATAAGGAGAACAAACATATAAATATTATTATATAAGAATTTGAATAGATATTTTTATATCAAAAATAACCTATTCAGAGAGAAGATTTGATATACAATATAATAAAAACAAGAATTAAGAGAATAGACATTTGATCATAGTATCTGAATCTGATTTTCTAATTTATTATAGTGTAGAAATTATCTTTACTACAAATACTATATCTAAAATATTATCAGTAAAACTCTTGTTACTTTCACTAAATTCAGATAGGATTTCACATGAGATATAGATGAGAATTTCACATGAAAAGACTTGTTACTTAGCTGCATATTTAGTAGAATTAGCATACAAACTTATATAAATATCTCCAGTATCTAGAGTAAATAAACCTCAGTCAGTTCAATTCCAAAAAACAAGTCTTCCTTACATACTCTTTCAAAATCCTACCAACTCATCAAGTTCTACATCTGCTATATTATAATATATATTGTGCTAGTACTAGTATAGATATCATTCTACTTATCTTTAAAGTTAGCATAGATGTTACTGGCTATACTATTGGATTAATAGAGATAGAAATTTTCATATAAATTTCCTGCTTAGTCTTCTTGAATTAAATATTGCAAGAGATAACTATATAATATTTTTGTAGATTCTATAATCTATATATTACTCTATCATATTTAAGAAATATATGCTTATCTATCTTAGATTAAAATTTATCTCTATTATTACTCTTATTTAAGATATACATAAGCCTTGCTTTCAAATATCTATAAATATGAGATATATATCTGGCTCTACTATTATTTCTAGATTACTAATTATTACTGTTTCTAGATTACTGATTATTGCCAGATCTGTTAGATATATCAGAATTCTTAATTAAAGCTTGAGAAATATAATGATTTTAGATATATACTACTATATTTACCACTTTGGTCTAAAAAGAGTATAGTAAGTCAGCTATATTCAGTCATCTCTACTATTATTTGATTAAAGTGTTCTACTATATTGTTCTGTTGAGATATATAGAGAGTTATTGTAGAGTATACTTCTTCAAGAAGTATTTAAAGACTTTGTTGATATATTTCTTACCATTATCTAAGTATAGAGTCTATACCTTATATTCTATTTCATTCTCCATAGTTTTTTTAAATTTTTAGAATTTTTTTAAATATCTTATTCTTTATTATAAGGAAGTATATATAAGCTTTATAAGTATAATCATAAATGAAGATAATAAAATACCTCTTCTCAGAGTATGTTGAAGTTTATATAGAGCTACAGATATCTATATATTGTGACAAACCAAAACATATCACTCAAATTATATCTTAACCAGATGATATGAACAATTAGGCAAGATGATGCGAACACATAGCATAGTAACCAGCAACCATTGCTACAGAAAACTGTATAAATAGCCAGAGATACCAGAAAGGGTCTGTTTACCTGTACAGACTCTGTACACCATACAGACTCTGTACACTGTACAGGTCCTGTATACCATACAGACTCTATACATCTACCATAAGTAGCAGATCTATAGTTAGCCACATAGTAACCAGATAGCAACCAACTTATATAAATTACCCCAGAGACAAGAGTGAATAAACCTCAGTTCGAAAAGTCCGAAATTGAAGCAAAAGACAAGTCTGCCTACCATACTTTGAGAGGAACTCTACAGTCACTATTAGGAGATTGTGAGCTTATTTCCCCTTTCCACTCTGGTCCACTTTCCAATATAAAGAACGAGTCCATTATTGATTCGCTTGTCAGATAAGTCTGAAGATTTGCCACCTAAGTCCGAGTAAAGAACTTCGTCACCAATTGAGTAGTCCACCGCTTAAGGAATAAGCTATCGTTTCCAAGTTATTCTCTATCTTCCCAAGAAAGCCACCTTGCTCAAGCCAGTTTCTGATGCAACTTCGCAGTGGAGCCAGTCTACGACATAACCCTATACAAATGAAGCCAGTCTTTGATGTAACTTTGCCAAGAGACCCTTTCCCAAAGAACGCCACCAGTTGTTCATATTCCCAGTTGAAGCCAATCTGGAAGAACTCATGCCATCCAAGTTATTCCCAGTTGAATCCACCATTTTGAAGTTATCCACATTCCCAGAAGATCTGAGTATTATTCCCAGAGAGCCCAAGTTACCTGCGATATCCAAGTTATCCAAGTTACCTGCATCATTCACTATTTTCAAGTTATCCATCATATTCCCCAAAGAACCTGCAGATTCAAGAAGAATCTGCACCATCCAAGTTATTCGTTGTTTCCAGTGAACCCAGTACAGAAGAAACCATGCTAGTATAATTCCCAGTAAGAAGAATCTGCACTATCTTCTATTCCCAAACTGCCGCTTTTGAAAAATCAGCACCAAATCGAGTTATCTACCAAAATTGCCAGATTGTCATACATAAGAAACTATTGTACTATACAGAGATCGTCGCACTACACAGAGATTGTCGCACCAAGACCATCACCCAGAAATCGCATACTTTTGGAAATTACCTCGCTACACAAAATTGTACCATTCCCAGTTGACCCAAGAAGGAAGTCCATTCACACACAAATTGCCGCTATACCTAGAGAACTATCTCAATAAGGAAACTGCTTGCAGATATCCAGATTGACTATTATACTGCTAAACACCAAGGACCTCAGGAATTATAGAACATTTTGTTGCTTTTTGACAAAGTAACTAGGGGCTCAAGCCAAACTACATCAATCTCCAACCTTGTAATTTGCCTCCATTGAGCCAGCACATTACAATATATTATATTAAGAATACTAGCTACTTGCTTTATCTGTTTCTAAAAAGATTGTTAAAAAGTCTTGTTTACTACATATCTATCACAAAAGCTGAAATCTAGTAATATATAGTTTGATAATCTATATATATTAACTCCTTATTATTCTTTAGATTAATCATCATTATACTATTTGGATATATATTTACTTCTTTATCTTCTTGAGCTATTATTTAGTCTATTGAGAAGAGATTCTTATCTATATCTGATATATATAGTATATCTATAAAGGTGCCTGAAGATTCATCAATATTCTTATATAGATATATACTAATATTACACTTGCCTTGAGTATAAATAACATTATTGTCATCCAATTTAATAGGTATAGAGTGCTCAAACTTCTTATATATAGAGAACTACTTATAGTATACTATTATATACTATATTATACTAGAATCTATAAGCCAGATCTCTTTGCTATATATATTGGTACTGCTAGATATATAGCTTATATTAGTACTAGTACTTATATCAATATTTTTCATTATTATAAAAGTATTTCTTGAATTTACTTTTATATCTCTCTCTATATATAGATAGATTACTACTTTTATAAAGAATAGATCTCTATCATCTCTACCACCTTTATTATTATTGATATTTATGATATTTATCTATCTATATTACTTATCTTGAATACTCTTTTTCTTTTTCTTATAGTTGCAGTCTTGCTCATAGTGTCTACAGTTATTACAGTAAAAGTATTTACTATTGAATTTGACTTATTGACTATTATACTGACTATCACACTGCTGGCTTTACTCTTGTCCTTTGTTGGCTTACCTTTGTCTCATCTATATACTCTATAGAAGGCTTTCTCATCACTATCCTCATTAGTATTATTGCTATCTAGTCTCAATTTCTTATTTAAAAGACTCATTATGATATGTTTATAATCTGATAGTTTGTCAGATTCTCTCATAGTAGTGACAACTATATTATATATCTTGGAAAGACCATACATAGGAATCAGGACCTTGTCTTCATTCTTAATAAGGTCCACTAGTATAGAAAGAGAATTCACTTGATTTGCTAGATCATTGACATAGTTGATATAGTCCTGGATATTCTTCTTGAACTTTATTTGGAAATTAAATAGTTATATATTAATATCAACAGACTAGTTATTAATATTTTACAGTACTGATAATACTTTAAGTCAGACTTCTTTAAATAATATTCAATCTTCTTTGAATAATATTCTATACTATACTCCTCATTCTGAAGTCTAGTAATATTATACTAAAATTAGTGAAAATAAAGTTATTTATAAGTATTGTAGGTAATTTTTTTTTTTTTTTAAAAAAAAGTGAAACTTATAATACTTTGAATATATTTATAGTTTGTTTGATATATGTAAAATTTTTAAAATATAAATAGAAGTATAAGATATATGGTCATACTTATTCATCTTTCTCTAGTAACTTTCAGATTATACAACCTTTTGGCAATACTCACAACACAGTTTTCAGAGAGAAGAGTCTAGTAATATAGTGACCAATATATGTTCTGAGGTGTGTGCTGGGCAGGGTGGCCCTAGTGCATTTGACTGGCAGTATGTGGGGAGGGGCTCTGGCTTAGAGAGAAGTATGAGGGGTCTGCTGGTAGGAGGATGTAGATGGGGAGAATGGCTGACATCTGGGCTGGAGGGCTGACTGAGGAAGGACAAGGAGATAGTGAAGACAACCAGACAGGAGGGAGCAGCCCTTGGCAGTAGGGATAGTAGAGCTAGAGGTATAGTGGCTGGGGTGAATATGATGGCTGATGGCAATGAGACTGCTAATCTAAAAAAAAATCCAGATATGACTGCTGATAGAGGGGCTGAGAGAATGAGGCTTGAATGGATGGGAGATCTGACAGATGGTATAATGGGTCTGGTGGTGGCCCCATTACTCAAGAAGTTGATATCAGAGTTTACAGTTACTTGTGCTTCCAGAGCTTGGCAGTGATGGCAAAAATGGTACTGGGACTGATTGCTAAGCAGGTGGCTGAAGTTGCATTCATAAAGTTCCTGAAAGGATTAAAAGAAGTAGAGGTTAGCTTTGAGGAGGCTGGGCCATTAGAGGAAGTACTGAAGGCTAAGCTGACTGTTAGAGAGGTGTATATTCTAATGACACACTGCTTGAGGTGAGACCCCAGGGTGATGCAGTTACTGGTGAAAGGGGTGCCTATGGTGACTGCTGAGGAGATGAGGAGGAGAGTTGAGGAAGTTATGGCTGAGTATAGAGAGGTGGTTGATGTTGGGTTCCAGGTCTGGGAGGGGACCTTGTTCTGGACTGGGGATGTTGATGTTAGGATTCAGTTAGTAGAGAAGGAAGCTACCAGGAAGGCTAGGGACTGGCCTTCAGTGATAGTCTGGGGGGCTTTCTTGTGCAAGAAGACAAGGGTGAAGGGGAGTGAGGAGGAGGAAGAGGATTTGTTGGAGGTGTTAGAGGAGCTGAGCAGTGCTGTAGAGTGAAGGACAAAGACTTGAAAGATATATATCAAGTTAATACATTTGGAAGTAGTGGATGGAAAGAAGATTTATATGAATAAGAGGCTGTAGAAAAGATCCCAAAGATGCAAAAGACAGAGAGAGCTGTTGGCAAACCTAGAGAGCAGGGTAAAGAAGGATACTGGTAGCATTGAAATCATAGGGGGAGCCAAGGAGAGTGTCTGGGCTAGTGACAATAGAGAGAATACAGAAAAGGAGCCAGAAGTGGGAAAGGAGGTAAAGGGATATAACCTATATATAGATGGTACCTTTGAGGTCTGGGAGCTCTTCCTAATCTCTATATCTCTTATTAGACAAGATTCAGCTTCAAGGAGCAGAGTGGCAAAGGATGTATCCATATGGAGTACCCAGTGTGTGCACTTTGGAGTTTCTGAGGTAGTGAAGGGGGGGCAGATAGTGGTAGCTAGTGAGGATGAACTAGTAGATGTCCAAGAGGAGGAGTAGGATGAGGCTGCGAGTGCAGAGACTGATATCTCAATGTTGGATAGAGGGAGGCCAGTGACTCCTAGAGGGAAGGAGGTGGGAAACCTTCTATAGATGTGCAAGATGATAAATAACTTTGCAGTGGAGGAGCTGGGGGAGGTGGACCTGCAAGTGATGAGTAAAGATCATTGGGTATATATTCTACATAGCAAGAGAGTGGTGGAGGGTACTGAAGGCAGAGATTCTTGCAGTTTATCTGGAGGAGGAAGAGTATGAGGTTGATAAGGAGAGGAAGGCTGAGCTGGCAGTTGCTGCTGGTGAGTGGACCACTTTCTGTTGAGTGGAGTAGCATAGATTGCAGCTCTGGCAGGAGGCCTGTCTGGAATATTATGAGGACTTTGAGAAGAAGGAGGATAGAGAGCTTGCAGAACTTCTGGTTGGATTAGAGGCTAAGCAGATTGAAGAGGAGATAGTGGCTGCTAAATATGATCTGAACTTGGCTCAGGAGGAGATAAATATGGGGCAGTAGAGGATATATTTGTTATTTCACATTATTCCTTATAAATAGTACAACTAACATTTTTTCTTTAAATGTGAATGGGCTATGGGGTTTGTTTCAATGATAGAACATTTTTTCTTAGCTGAAGAGATTGGAGGCTGATCTCTTTCTGTTGCAGGATATCAGATGTGAGAATAGTTTGAACAAACTGAAATAGATGAAGGAATAGGGAGGAGAGGCAGTTTGGAAGGGCAAGGTTGGGATTCTGATCAGGAGAGGCAGAGGGGAGGTACAAGATGTGTAGAACTGGGGAGACAGACTGGTTTGGGGTGAGTGAATTTGCAATGGTTGGGAGTCAGTTACAGTGGGATCCTACTACTACCCTGCTATGCAGAGTGAGTATATAGAGTGAGTGAAGAGTCTCCAGGAGAGAGGGGCCCTGATAGAGGTTGGAGTAGATGTACTTGGTGAAGACTTTAATATGGTCAGAGATGTGCTATTGGATAGAACTGATGGAGGGCAGGGGGCAGAGGGTAGGAGTGGAGGTTTAGAGATATGAGAGGAAGTAGAGTGGCTGAGTGCTTTGCTGGATACTGGTAGGGGGTTTTGGGGTGACAGGAGAGTATATATATATTGGACAAGTGAGAATTGACTGGATTTTAATGGCAGACTACTGGGGCCTAGATGTTTGGAGGTCACTGGAGGCTGAATAGTATCCATGGTCTGATTATTAGAGATTGCTGGGACAAGGGCATTTTGGGGGGAGTGGGGATGGACTAGGACATTGGTGTCTCAACTTCTCCTTATTAGACAATATGATGCTGTAGGATGAGTGGGCTGAGGATATTCAGTAGAGGGTGGAGGGGTGGATACAGAAAGGTACTTCAGTTAGAGTTAGGTAGATAAGGCTGAAAGAGGCTGCTAGGGTATATTGGAGGGAGACCAGTAAGGTGGCTAGTAGACAGAGAAGGAAGAGGATGTTGTGGGCTTCTGTAAGACTGATGAGGCTGTTGGAAGATTGGGCAGGTTTGTTGGTCCTGGAGGAGGTAGAGGATTGGAGATTATTATGGATAGAAAAGAAGGTTAAGTTGCAATAGATATTGTGGGAGGAGGAGGAAGTGTAGGTGCAGAGTTTGGTGACATGACTACATTGGTAGGGGCTGGAGGAAGGTGAAAGGCCCTCTAAGTTACTCATGAGGGCCCTTCAGGTGAGAAGAGTTCAGCAGAGGTGAGAGAGAGTGCTCAATTCTGAGGAACTATTGGTGCATGGTATACAAGATATTCTCCAGTTGTTGAAGGAGAGGTGGAGTGGTTTGTGGAGTGAGGAGGAAGGTGGGGCTGATGCTGCCACCATTGATCTTGCCTTGGAGAATTGGCACTCACTACAGATAGAAGGACTGGGCAACCTGGTATTGCTGGTGCAGGAGGAGGAGATTTACTAGGTTCTTGCCACAACTATACTAAATATAGCACCAGGAGAGAATAGCCTGCCCTGGGATTTCTGGAAGAAGTTGGTAGGTATTCCCAGCATACTGGAAGAGCTGAGAGCACTTTGTGATGAGGTGCTACAGTCTGGGAGATGGGTAGGTGAGCAGGATCTGGGGCTGGTGGTACTGCTGTATAAGAATAAGGGTAGAAGAGAGGACTGAAAGAACTGGAGGCCAATCATACTACTAGATATAGACAGAAAGTTGGTCACTAAGGTAGTGGTAGTGGGACTGCAGAAGGTGGCCCAATAGGTCTTGGGGGAGAAACAGCAGAGCTTTGTCAGAGGCCAGCTCATTTGAGATAGCATGGCTTAGATACAGAGTATTATTGAAGGAGTGTGAGCCTGTAGACTGGATGGGCACCTGGTCTTCTTGGATCAGGAGAAGACATATGACTATGTTTGGAGGGTCTGGATGGCAAAGGTTCTAGATCAGATTGGTATCTCTCAATAGTTCCAAGTAACAATGATCAGCTTACTAGAAGGGAGCAGAGCTGCACTCATATATATGGGTATAGAGGGGTGGTCTTCTCTCTGGATAAAGGTGTCTCTCAGGGGGACCCATTGTCCCCCATTCTGTATGTGCTCTCCTTGGAGCCTTTGATGGATAGGATTTGGCAATAGATAGAGGGCTTTCAGTATATAGTATTGAGTAGAAAATTGATATCTTTGTAGATAATATAGTAGTTGGCCTGAACTCTATCACTGATGTTGAGGAACTTAAGAAGACTGTGGAGTAGTATGAGGTACACTCTGGGGCTAGACTCAATTGGTACAAATGTGAAACAATGGTGCTGAGTAATGGTCTAATAGGGGGGGATGTCATAGGAACAATAGTCCCTACTGGAGAGGCAGTGAGGTACTTGGGCATCTATCTCTCAGTATATGAGTCAGTTCTACTAAAACTCTGGTAGAAGCAGCAGGTTACTATCTGGGAGAAGGCTCTGTGGAGTTAGAGAGGCTGCCACTTATCTCTGGTAGGGCATGTTTCTATCTTGAATGTTTACTAGCTGCCAAAGTTGTGGTATTTGGCTTATCTTCTAGACTTCCTAGCCTGGGTGGTGAGGAGATTGCTGAAACTGGCCAAGGGGTAAATTTTGGACTGGGAGGAGAAGTCAGATTAGCTGGGAGATCTTATCTTTGCCAGTGGCTAGAGGGGGACTTGGGCTGATTGACTTTTCAAAGAGATTGTACTGTCTGAGAGCATGGTGGCTGAAGAGAGCTATGGAGCTGAAGGGCAGCAGCTGGATTCCTCTGTTGAAGAAGGTCTGAGAGATGAGGTCCTTGTCAAGAGGCTCTACAGAAGATCTACTATCCTTGGTTGGACTTCAGAACAATGAGTACATATGATTTAAGGGCTTCTGGTAGAGAGTTGTAGATGGGGTATACTGTATTGGCATTCATTGATAGGGAGATAAAGGAGAAATGCCTTGGGGTCCAGTAATGTAGAGATGGGACCAAGTGTTGCTGGGGGGCATATCTCTTGATAACTTTGATATTGGTAATAGAGTTGAGTATCAGAGAGGGTTGGGGCAGGATCTGTGGCCTAGTGAGTAGTAGTTGGTGGATATTGAAGAAGAGTGGAACTGAAATAGAGTCTGGGCCTAGAGTGCTGAGATCAGATAGTGGCTGCCACTGAAGTATTGGATGGTCTGGTGGTGTATGTTGAGGAGAAATGTTATGCTCAACTTTTGCTCTGCACGTTACACACACTTTCACAACACACTTTCAAGTTGTTTATTGGAGAAAGATACTAAGAAGATATCAAGCAGCAAGCAAGCCGACATGCATACTAGGTTGGGTGGACCTGGGGCTTTTGACTGGCAGTATATTGGGAGGGGGCATGGGCTGGGGATGGGGTCTTTCAGTGGCTCAAGTAAACTGGGTAGCTTGGGGAGTGGAGGCAGCATTGGTAGAGGGGCTGGAGGGTGGCAGGAGAGGAGCTTTGCAGACACGCTGAGGACTGGGGGCTGGCCGATGGGAGTCCGCAGGGATCAGGCAGGAGGGAAGGGAAAGCAGAAGGCTGAGGATGCTGGGGGAGCTGGGCCTTTGCTGGTGGGAGGTGGGGGAAGTGGAGGGACTGCTGGGGGTAGTGGCAGGACTGCTGATGGTGGCATGATGGCGAATCTGGAAAAAAAAAGAGATGTGACAGCTGATGGCCAGGGAGGGCAGGGGTGCCCGATGCAGAAGGGGGATCTGGCAGATGGTGTGATGGGGCTGGCAGTGACCCCATTACTCAAGAAGTCGATCTTGGAGTTTGTAGTAACCTTGTGCTTCTGGGGCTTGGCAGTGACAGCGAGGATGGTTCTGGGACTTGTTTTGAAGCAGGTGGCTGGGGTGGCTTTGGTGAAGTTCTTGAAGGGTCTGGAGGGGGTTGAGGTGGGCTTTGAGGAGGCTGGGCCACTGGATGAGGCATTGAAGACTGGAGTAGTGGTTGGGGAGATGGTGGTCCCCATGGTGCGGTGCTTACAATGGGACCCCAGGGTGGTGTAGCTTCTGGTGAAGGGGGTGCCCATGGTGACTAAGGAGGAGACTAGGAAGAGGGTGGAGGAGGTGATGATTGAGTATAGCAACATAGTGGATATTGGCTTTCAGGTGTGGGAGGGGACAATGATCAGGATGGGTGATGTTGATGTCAGGATTCGGCTGGCGGGAAAGGAGGCCACTGGGAGGCCAAGTGACTGGCCCTCAATGATGATGTGGGGGGCCATTGTCTGCAAGGTGTCGAGGGTGAAAAGGAGTGAAGAGGAGGAAGAGGACTTGTTAGAGGCGCTAGAGGAGTTGAGTGGTGCTGTGGAGAGGAGAGCGAAGGCCTGGAAACTATATGAGGAGTCGACACATCTGGAGGTTGTGGGCAGGAAGTGTATCTGTATGGATAAGAAGCAGTGGGAGCAGGCCCAGGGACACAAGAGACAGAGGGAGTTGCTGGCAAGTATGACAGAAGGGGTGAAGAAGACATCAGTTGTAACTGAGGAGTCTGGAGGTATGAAGACCAGTGTCTGGGCTGGTAAAGGAGGAGAGGAGGTAGAGGTGAAAGAGGTAGGGACTGGGGGGATGTTGGACAAGAACCCATTTGCTGATGGTATCTTCAAAGTGTGGGAGCTGGAGTTGGATGCCACCCCCCCCCCACTTATCAGGAGGGGCCCAGTTGGGAAGAGAGGGACAATGGAGGATATACAGATGCAGGGGGCCCAGCAGGTGTACTTTGGAGTCTCTGATGTGGGGCAAGGGGGTCAGGTGGTGGTGGTTGGCAAGGACGAGCTGGTGGATGTCTCTGAGGAGAAGTGAGATGAGGCTGCCAGTGTAGGTGCTGACACTATGATACTGAATGCAGAGTAGCCAGGGACTCCAGGAGGAAAGGAGGTGGGGAACTTGTTGTGGATGCGCAAGGTGATGGATAATCTTGCAGCAGATGCTTTGGGAGAAGTGGACCTGCGGGTGATGTCTGAGGAGCATTGGGCATGGATTTTGCATGGTGATGGAATGGTGGAGGCACTGAAGGTGGAGATTCTGGGTATTTTCCTGGAGGAGGAGGGGTATGAGATGGATGAGGTGAGGAAGGCAGAGCTGGGGGTGGTTGCTGGTGAGCAGGTGGCCTACTGCTGGGCAGAGTGTCATGGTTTGCAGCTCTGGCAGGAGGCCTGTCTAGAGTACTATGAGGAATTTGAGGAGCATGAGGATGGGGCAATGGTTGAACTTCTAGGAGCATTGGCAGCACAGGAAGCAGGGGAGAGGGAACTAGCTGCTGAACATGACTTGGATATAGTGTAAGAGGAGCAGAATGCGGACTTGTAGAGGATGGGACCACAATATATCATTATTCCCTATGAACAGTACAACCAACATTTTCTCATTGAATGTGAATGGGTTAAGGGGCTCTGGGTGGTGAAAGAACATTTTACTTGGCTCAAGAGATTGGAGGCTGATCTCTTTTTACTATAGGATGTTTGATGTAAAGATGAGGATAATCAGATAGGATGGACTAGGGAATGGGGTGGGGCTGCTGCTTGGTTTGGAAAGGTAGCAATTTTGGTGAGGAAGGGTAGAGGTGACTTAGGGGAAATCAGGAGCTGGGGTAATCGCTTGGTCTGGAGAGATTGGCATTGGCCAGAGTGGGAATCAGTGAAGGTGGGCTCTTGCTACTGCCCTGCGGATAGGGGTGAGAGGACTGCATGGATTAGGGGGTTGCTGGAGGAGGGTATTCTCTTGGAGAAAGGGGTCGATGTACTCGGTGGGGACTTTAATATGGTTAGGGATCAGCGTCTGGACAGGACTGATGGAGGAAGGAGTGCTGGGAGTAGAAGTGGAGGTCTGGATATATGGGAGGAGGTGGAGACATTGAGCTCCTTGGGGGATATGGGCAGAACTAGGTGGGGTGATGCCAGGGTCTACATGCATTGAGTGAATGGCTTGGGCACAAGGATTGACTGGATTCTGACAGTGGAGTGTTGGGGTTCAGATGTTTGGAGGGCATTGAAAGTGGAGTGGTGCCCATAGTCTGATCACTGGGGACTGTTGGGGCAGGGGCAGTTTGGGGGGAGTGGAGATGGACCCAGACATTAGCACCTTAACTCCTCCCTGCTGGCTGAGAAGGGGTTGTGGGAATTGTGGGTGGAGGACATTCAGGCAAAGGTTTTTAATTGGGGGCATGAGGGTTTGCCAGTGGCTGTCTGCTGGATGAGATTGAAAGAGACTGTGAGGGTTTATTGGGGAGGGGCTGGTAGAGAGGCTGGAAGGCAGAGGAGGAGGCGCATGAGATATGCTTCCAGCAGGCTGTGGAGACTACAAATGGATTGGGCGGATTTGCTCACTGTTGTTGGGGTGGAGGATTGGAGGATTGAGAGGGCGAAATTGGAGATAATGAAACTACAACAGGTATTGAGGGAAGAGGAGGAGACTCATTTGTGGGGCATGGCTGCAAGGCTATAATGGCAGAGGCTTGAGGAGGGTGAGCGGCCTTCTAGGTACTTATCAAGACTTCTCAAAGCTAGGAGAGTGTGACATAGGTGGGATGGGGTCCTAGATGCTGATGGGGACATGTTACATGGTATACAACAAATCTTAGGGGAGTTGAAGGAGAGATGGCAGGGCTTGTGGAGTAAGGGAGAAGGGGGTATTGATGAAGCAGAGATTGTGGACACACTTGAAGAGTAGAGGCCTCTGTAAGTAGCTGGACTGGGTGACCTGATCTTACCAGTGCAGGGAGAGGAGATCCAAAGTATCCTAGCAGCAACTAAACTTGGGATGGCACCAGGGGAGGATGGACTGCCATGGGACTTCTGGAAAAAGATGGTAAATGTCCCCAGAGTGTTGGGTGAGATGGCTGCTCTCTGTGACCATATCCTTCAGAGCAGTGAGTGGGTTGGAGAGCAGGATCTCGGGCTGGTGGCCTTATTGTACAAAGATAAGGGGAGGAGAGAAGACTAGAGAACTGGAGGCTGATCATGCTTCTGAACATAGACAGGAAGATAGTGACTAAGGTGATTGTCGCAAGGCTGCAGAAGGTTGCCCAATAGGTGCTGTGGGAGGAGCAGTGGGGCTTTGTTGGGGGCAGACTTATAAGAGATGGGACTGTGTGGGTTCATGGTGTTATTGAAGAGGCCTGGGCTTGTGGCTTGGATGGAAGGTTGGTCTTTTTGGACCAGGAGAAGGCCTACGACTAAGTATGGCAGGTGTAACTGAGCAAAGTATTGGACTGAATTGGGGTTCCCCCAAGGTTTAGGACCTCTATGTTGAGTCTGCTGGAGAGTAGTAGGGCAGCTCTGACATATAATGGTCACTGTGAGAGGGCATTTTCCTTGGGAAGAGGAGTTCCTCAGGAGGACCCACTGTCCCCTATTCTTTATGCCCTTTTGCTGGAGCCATTGATAGATAGGATTCACCAGAAGGTGGCAGGGCTCTCTATATATAGTATTGGGTGGAAGGTGGGGGCCTTTGCTGATGATATGGTAGTTGGACTTGGGTCTGTAGCAGATATAGAGGCACTTCAGGAGACTGTGGAATAGTATGAGACCCACTCAGGGGCAAAACTCAACTGGCATAAGTGTGAAACAATGGTGCTAGGGAATGGGCTAGTGGGTGGAGATGTCATTGGAACAATTGTTCCTGCTGGTGAGGTGGTGCAGTATCTGGGCATCTTCCTCTCTGTATATGGCTCTGTCCTGCCACAAGTGTGGTGGAAGAGCAGGGTGAACATTTGGGGGGAGGCCCTTCGAGGGTGGAGAGGCTGCTATATCTCTCTAGCAGGGAGGGTGTCAATCCTGAATGTATATTGGTTCCCCAAGCTGTGGTATGTGGCATATCACCTAGACTTCCCAGTATGGGTGGTGAAGAAGCTGACGAAGATGGCTAGGGATTGGATCTGGGTGGGGAGGAGGTCCCAGGTCAGTTGGGATACTCTTGCGAGGCTGATAGTAAGGAGAGGTCTTAGACTGATAGACTTTTCTAAGAGGCTGCACTGCTTGCGAGCCTGGTGGCTGAAGAGAGCTGTGGAACTACAGGGCGGCAGTTGGGTTCCTCTGTTAAAAAAGGTATGGAAGATGCGAACATCCCCTTGGGGGTCCTCTGGAGATCTGCTCTCTTTGGTGGAGCTGAATGGCACTAGGCAGCTGTGGTTCAAGGGCTTTTGGTGGGGCGTGGCTGATGGAGCACACCGAATTGGCCTGCGCTGGTAAGGCAATGAGAGGGAGGAGGTGTGGGGGCCTAATATGTGGCATTGGGATAGATTGCTCCTGGGGGGTGCTCCACTTGCTATGTTCGATATTGGGGAGAGAGTAGAGTGTCAGCAGGGGCCTGGCCAGGACCTTTGGCCAAGTGGCTGGCAGGCAGCAGAGATCGGTGAGGAGTGGGACTGGGCTGGTATCTGGTCCTGGAGTGCTGAGGTATAGTAGTGGCTTTCCCCCAAGTTCTGGGTGGTATGGTGGAGAATGTTGTGGAGGAATGTCATGCTGAATTTCCATATGGGGCATTTGGTGGATGGTGGACAATTTGACTGTGAGGAGTGTTATGATGTTGGGCAAGCTGGGGGTTATATACAGATGCCTGAACATTGGCTGGGAGAGTGTGAGGTTTTGGGGGAATTTTGGACTGCAATAGGAGATAGATTGGGTATGGGGCATAGGCTGGTAGGGGAGGGGGGTCGCTGGGAGAACTTGAGATCTCAGCTTGTAGGTGGGGTGGGTGATAGTTGGCTCACTATAGGGTGGGTACTAGCAATATGGGTGGGAATGGTAGGTCATTGGCTTTTTGTTTTTGAGGAGGGGTAGCAGTTGGGGCTGTGGGAGAAGGAGTTAAGGTGGGAGAAGCTGTTGGGGGATCTGCTGACTGGATGGTGGGTGGGTTGGGGTCCTCAGGGGGGCCGATATCACGGTCTGGTGATAAGGATCTGTGAGCAGAGTGGTGGGAGGGTGGCGATGATGTTAGACAAAGTGGTCTTTCATTGGGAAAGGGTAGAGAGGGGGGGCCCCCCTAGGGGGATCAGATAGGGGGTGGGATCACTGTATTTATATGGGATAGATGGGTATTAATAAAGGAATGGAGTCCAAGTGACTATAAAAA
>RBNI01000567.1:0-29297 GCA_003990745.1 Jimgerdemannia flammicorona | reverse complement strand
AAAAAAAAAAAAAAAAACAATAGTTATTTTCTTTAAGGTAGTTCTGAATGAAAGAAATATACCAGATTTTAGTATTTTTATTAATAATAATTCAGAATTTATAGTATAAAAAAAAGAAATATTCTCTGAAAAAAATTATATTCTACTTTCAGAAGATATATCAAGGTCTTATTAGTATTAGTGAAGACTTTAAAAGAAGTATAAAAACAGAAAGTATAAGGTTATAGTTTTAGTTTGTGAATTATTAAAAAGTTATAAGCAAAGTGAGAGCAAAAATAAAATCTTCAAGCCAGATGACTAAGTAATATCAAATATTTACTTAGTCTAATTTTATTACAGTATACTCTATATAGTAGATATCAGCTTTGGACTTCTTTTGCTCAAACCACCTGGAGTGAGCTAAGACATACAGACATCTTTCAGTAAAAGACAACATATTTTCAAGTTTTTATTTTGAACATACTGGTGTATATTATGTAGTAGGAGTCTATCTACAAGACACAATAAGTCTTGGTGAAAACTGTCAAGTTTTGGTAATATGGCTAGTTAAGGTTCCTCTAGCTCTGAGCATCTGGAGAGGAGGAGGCCTGGTCTGGGTATTCTCAAGAGCTTTGCAGCTATTGCAGGAGCTGGTATGGCTACTGGAGGGGCTGATGATCAGGGGAGGTCTGGTGGAATTGAGGTCTGACATACTGTAGTGAGAAGCAGGAGAGCTGCAGCCAGGCCCTTGGGGGTGGGACAGGGGGGGCATAGTATTGACAGGAGGAGGGGTCAGGTGATGGGGCAGATGACAGATCAGATGACTGGCAAGGGACAGGGGTCTAGTGGTGTGATATTGAGGACTAGTTCTTCTGGAGCTGGGCCAGTAGCTGGGGAGAGGACTACTGGTGGTATAGCTGTGACTAGTGAGGCAACCACTGGTATTTCTGGGACTAAGAGAAAGGTAACCCTGGTAGCTAGGACAGGTGAGCTGGTAGTGAGACCCTTCTTTTACAAATTGGTATTAATATGGGTAGTTTTGGAAAACTTCCTGGGATTGGCAATATCAGCTAGAGAGATTCTGAGGCTGGTGGGGGAGGAAGTAGCTGGAGCAGAATTCTTGAAGTTCATCTCTTTGGTAGAGGCTGTGGAGATTGGATTTGTGGAGGAGGATGCAATAGTGAAGGCACTAGAGAAAGGGTTGACTGTCAAGGGTGTCCAAATTGGGATAGCATGGTGTTTGAGGTGGGACTTGTATACTGTTCAGCTGGTGGTGGAGGGTTTACCAACTCTGAGCAGACAGGAGACCAAGAAGATGGTGGTAGAGGTACTGGGTAGATATAGTGAGATGGTGGATTTTGGGTTCATGTTCTAGGAGGACACCAAATTGAGGAATGACAACTGTGAGGTGATGCTGTGACTGGAAGACAAGGAGGCAACTGGGCTGAGATGAGACTGGCCTGAGGGGATTCGAATTGGAGGGCAAGAGTACAAGATGTGGAGGAGAAAGGGAGCAGAACAGAAGGAGGAAGATTTGGCAATTGCTCTGGAGGAGAGAGAGGCTACAAAGGTATTATCTCTTTCCAGTACCATTCCAGTTACACAACCTTTGGAAGGTACTTACAACATCATTTTTGGAGAAAAGAGACTAACAACATGGTGACTGACAGACAACCTGAGGTACGTACTGGGCAGAGTGGCCCAAGTGCTTTCGACTGGCAGCAGGTGGGGAGGGGCCCAGGCCTGGGGGGGGGCATGAGGGGGCTGCTGGTGAGTGGATGTAGAAGGGGTGGAGGTAGTGGTGGAGGCCCAGGATCTGGGAGGGCAAGCTTCACAGAGACAGTGAAGGGGAGACAGCAGGCATCAGGGCTGGAGGGCTGGCTGAGGAAGGGCAAGGAGACTGAGAAGGCAACAGTGCAGGGGAGAGCAGCCCTTAGAAGGGGGGGCAGTGGAGCTGAGGGAGTAGTAGCTGGGGGGAGTGTGACTGCTGATAGCAATGGAACTATCAATCTGGAAAAAAATCCAGATGTGATGGCTGATGGCGAGGCTGAGCGGCTGAGGCTTAGAAGATAAGGAGATTTGGCAGATGGTATAATAGGCCTGGCGGTGGCCCCATTGCTCAAAAAATCGATCTTGGCATTCGCAGTTACACTGTGCTTCTGGGACTTAGTGGTGATGGCAAAAATGATACTGGGGCTCATCACTAAGCAGGTGGCAGGAGCTGTATCAGTGAAGTTTTTGAAGGGACTAAAGGGAGTGGAGGTGGGTTTTGAGGAGGTGGTGCCACTGGAGGAGGCGCTGAAGGCTGGATTGGTGGTTGGGAAGGTATGTGTTCTGATAGTATGCTGCCTGAAATGGGATCCCAGGGTGGTCCAACTGCTGGTAAAAGGAGTACCAACAGTGATAGTGATGGAGATGAGAAAGAGAGTTGAGGATTTCATAGCAGAATATGGAGAGGTAGTGGATATTGGATTCAGGGTCTGAGAAGGGACCTCACTCAGGACTGGTGATGTAGATGTGAGGATTCGGCTGGCTGAGAAGGAAGCTACTAGGAAGGTGAGGGACTGGCCTTCAGTGATGGTCTGAGGAGTGATCTTGTATAAGGTGACAAGGGTGAAGGGAAGTGAGGAGGAGGAGGAGGATTTATTGGAAGCACTAGAAGAGTTGGGTAGTGCTGTAGAGAGGTGAGCAAAGGCTTGGGAGGCCTTTGTGAAGTTGATGCACTTGGAGGTGGTGGATGGAAAGTGGATTCAAGTAGCCAAGGAGTAGTGGGAAAGGGCTCAGGGGTGTAAGAGACAGAAAGAGCTGCTGGCCAAGCTGGATAACAGACCACTGGGAGATAAAAGCAAGGTGAAGGGCACAGGGGGAGCTGAAGCAAGTGCCTGGGCCAGTGAGAGGGAGGAGAAGGATGAGAAGGAGGCAGGGGAGGATAAGGAGAAGCCTAGTAATGACCTGTATGCTGATGGTACACTGGAGGTTTGGGAGGAGGGCTGGGAGGGCTCCCCTACCCCTACCCCTCTTATCAAGCATGGCCCAGCATCTCGAAACAGAGTGGTAGAGGATGTGCCAATGTGAGGGGCCCAGAGGGTGCAATTCAGAGTTCCAGAGGCAGCATATGGGGGACAGGTGGTGGTGGCTGGAGAGGAGGAACTGGTGGATGTCCCAGAGGTATAGAATGAGTCTGCAAGCACTGGAGCTGACACTACAATGTTGGATGGAGGGAGGCTGGTGACTCTGGGGGGGAAGGAGGTAGGGAACTTACTTTGGATATACCAGATGATGAATAACCTGGTGGTGGAAGAGTTGGGGGAGGTGGACTTGTGAGTGATAAGTGATGAGCATTGGGTGAGGATACTATAGGGAGATGGAGTAATAAAGGCATTGAAGGTGGAAATTCTTGCAGTATATCTGGAGGAGGAAGGGTATGAGGTGGATAAGGAGAGGGAGGCAGAGATGGCAGTTGTTGCTGGGGAGAGGGCTGAATACTGCTGGAACAAGCATCATAGACTGCAGCTCTGGCAGAAGGCATGCCTAGAATACTGAGAGGAGTTCAAGGAGAAGGCAGATGGAGAGATGAATGAACTGCTGGCTAGATTGGAGGCTTGGAGGGCAGAAGAGGAGGAGGTGGCTGCCAAACATAATCTGGATACAGTACAGAAGGAGATGAGCATGGAGCAGTAGAGATTGATTGATAATATTTTTTCTTTGAATGTGAATGGGTTATGGAGTGCTACTCAATATAGGAACATTTTTACTTAGATGAAGGGATTGGAGGCTGATCTCTTCCTCTTGTAGGATGTCAGGTATGAGGATGATTCTGATAAGATGGAATGGATAAAGGAATGGAGAGGTGTGGTGATTTGGAAGGGCAAGGTTGGGATTTTGGTTCAGAAAGGCAGAGGGGAGATATAGGATATGAGGAGCTGGGGGGAGAGACTGGTCTGGGGTGAGTGGATTCATGCAGGCTGGGAGCCAGTTACAGTTGGCTCCTGTTACTGCCCTGCTGTATGGAGTGAGCATGTAGATTGGGTGAAAGATTTACAGAAGAGTGGGATTCTTGCAGAGGCTGGGGTAGATATGCTTGGGGGAGATTTCAATATGGTTTGGGATATACTGTTGAATAGAACAGATAGAGGATGAGGTGCTGAGAGCAGGAGTGGAGGACTGGTGGCATGGGAGGAAGTAGAAAGACTAAGTGTGCTGGTAGATGCTGGTAGGGAGTGCTGGGGGAATAGGAGGGTTTTACACATTAGGCAGGGGGCCTGGGGACAAGAATCGACTGGATTTTGATGGCCAGTTGCTGGGGCCTAGATGTTTGGAAGTTACTAGAGGTGGAATGGTGTCCATGGTCAGATCACTGGGGGCTTTTGGGACAAGGGTGCTTTGGGGGTAGTGGGGATGGACCTGGACATTGGCACCTCAATTTCTCCTTGTTAGATGACAAGACCTGGTGGGATGAGTGGACTAAAGACATTCAGCTGAGGGTGGAGAACTGGTAGTGAGAAGGTGCCTCAGTTGGGGTTCGGTAGATGAGGATGAAGGAGATGGCCAAGACTTACTGGAGTGAGGCTGGCAAGGAGGCAGGGAAGCAGAGAAGGTGAAGAGTGCATTAGGCTTCTACTAGATTGACTAGACTTCTGGAGGAGTGGGCGAGGTTGATGATGTTGGAGGGAGAAGAAAATTAGAGATTAATGAGGGCGAAAATAGAGGTTGGGGAACTACAACAGATGCTGCGGGAAGAGGAAGAGGCAAGGGTACAGAGCTTGGTGGCACGGCTTCGCTGGCAGGATCTGGAGGAAGGGGAGAGGCCTTCCAAGTTTCTTACAAGGGCCCTTAGGGTGAGATGGGTACAGCAACGGTGGGAAGGGGTGTTGGACTCAGATGATATACTAGCACATGGTGTACAGGACATTCTTAGATTGCTGAAAGAGCATTGGAGTGGATTGTGGAGTGAGGAGGATGGTGGGGCAGATGCCACTGCCATTGACCAAACATTGGAGGATTGGCACCCACTACAAGTTGAGGGGCTAGGTGACCTGGTAATGCCTATACAGGAGGATGAGATCTACCAGGTTTTTGCCACAACAATACTAGGTATGGCACCTGGGGAGGATGGTCTGTCCTGGGACTTTTGGAAGCGAATGGTTGGAGTCCCAGGGGTATTGGGAGAGATGACAGCATTGTGTGACCTTATCCTACAGACAGAGAGGTGGGTGGGAGAGCAGGATCTTGGGCTGGTGATGCTGCTTTATAAGAACAAAGAGAGGCAGGAGGATTGGAAGAACTGGCAGCTGATAATGCTGCTAGATATGGACAGAAAGTTGGTGACTAAGGTGGTGGTGGCAAGACTATAGAAGGTGGCCCAGCAAGTCATGGGTGTTGAGCAGAGGGGATTTGTGGGTGGTCGGCTCATCAGGGATAGCACAGTCTGGATACATAGAGTTATTGAAGGGACAAGGGCCTGTGGACTGGATGGACATCTAGTCTTCTTAGACTAGGAGAAGGCTTATGACTGGGTGTGACGAGTCTGGCTTGCAAAAGTTTTGGATAGAATGGGGGTTCTGTACCAGTTCTAGTCAGCAATAGTCAGCCTACTGGAAGGGAGTAGGGCTGCACTTATGTGTAATGGACATAGAGGGATAGCATTCCCCTTGGGTAGAGGGGTGCCCCAGGGGGACCCACTGTCCCCCATTTTGTATGCTCTTTCTCTAGAACCCCTTATAGACAGAATTAGGCAGAGGATAGTGAGGCTCTCTGTCTTTGGCATTGGATGGAAAGTTGGGGCCTTTGCAGATGATATGGTGGTTGGTTTGGGATCGATTGCTGATGTCGAAGAGCTCAAGAAGACTGTAGAGTGATATGAGGAGAACTCTGGAGCTAAGCTGAATTGGCATAAGTGTGAAACAATAGTGCTAGACAATGGCCTGGTGAGAGGGGAGATTATAGGAACAATCATCCTCACTGGTGAAGCAGTATGATACTTGGGTATCTATTTGTCAGTCTATGGGTCAGTTCTGCCCAGACTTTGGTGGGAGCAGTGGATTGGAATCTGGGAGGAGGCCCTGTGGAGTTGGGGGGGAAGACAATTTTCTCTGGTAGGGCGAGTCTCGATTTTGAATGTCTACTGGCTGCCGAAGTTGTGGTATCTGGTATATCATCTGGACTTCCCAGCCTGGGTAGTGAAGAGATTGATGAAGTCAGCGAAGGGATGGATTTGGGCTGGCAGGTAGAGTCAGATTGGTTGGGAGACCTTGTCCTTACCAGTGGCAAGAGGTGGTCTTGGCTGATTGACTTTCCAAAATGGTTACACTGCTGAGAGCATGGTGGCTAAAGAGGGCAGTAGAATTGAGAGAAGGTGGTTGGGTTCCTCTGCTGCAGAAGATCTGGGAGAGGTGGTCATCACCAAGAGGCTCAACTGGCGATCTCCTCTCATTGGTTAGACTTCGGAATACTGAACAACTGTGATATAAGGGTTTTTGGTGGGGGATAGCAGAGGGAGTGCACTGCATTAGAATTTATTGGCAGGGGAATAAAGGAGAGGTGGCTTGGGACCCAGCGATATGGAGATGGGATCATATACTACTGGGTGGCACTCCTTTAATTGAGTTTGACATTGGTGATAGAATGGAATACCAAAGGGGACTGGGCCAGGATCTGTGGCCTAGCAGTTGGCAAGGAGTTGGAATTGGTGAAGAATGGAACTGGTATGGTGTTTGGACCTGGAGTGCCGCAGTGAGAAAGTGGATGCCACCAAAGTACTGGGTGGTCTGATGGCACATGCTGTGGAGGAATGTAATGCTCAACTTTTGCTCAGGGCACCTTATCATAGAGGATTGGTTCGACTGTGAGGAGTGCCATAATGTAGGGCAGGAGGGGAGTTATGTACAGACACCTGAACATTGGCTAGGAGAGTGTGAGGTGTTGGGGGAATTTTGGTAGGTGATTGGGGAATGTTTGGGGGTACAATGTAGAGGAGATGAAGTATGGGAGAGGTGGGAGGACTTGAGGGATCAATTGGTAGGGGGGATAGGGAAGGAGTAACTTACCTTGGGCTGGGCTTTGGCTATTTGGGTAGGACTGGCCAGTCACTGGCTATTTGTTTTTGAGGATGGGAGGAGACAGAGTATGGGAGACTGGTTGTTGTGGTGGCATAGGCTTATGGAAGACATCTTAACAGGCTGGTGGCTTGGTTGGGGGCTGCAGGGTGGTCGGAGGCACTACTTAATGGAGAAAATTTGTGGACAGAGTGGGGAGAGAGTTGGAGTAGTTGGTGAAAGGGTGATCTTTATTTGTGAGGAGGTGGAGAGGGGCCCCCCTGTGGGGATTAGGTAGTGGGTAGTGATGATGTATACTTATTCATAGACTAGGTAATAAAGGTGGAGTCCAAGTATCTATAAAAAAAAAAAAAAAAAAAAAGAGAGGCTACAAAGGAGTTGCGAAAGAGAAAGTGAGAAGAGTTTGCCAAGGATTGGGTCTGGATTCAGGCAGATGGTAAGCAGAAGAGGTAGAGAAAAGGAAATTGGGAGCATCTATAGATGGCCCTTCAGGGAGCAGCAGTAGAAGAGGAGGTGAGAGTAGAGACAGCTAAGAATCAGATGGAAGAAGTGGAAGTAGCAGAGATGTCCTTCTCCCAGCTAAGTGGTGTGGAGAGCTCAGTGTATGTGCTAGTGAGAGGAAAGTGGACAGATAAGGAGGAGGTGGGTGAAGGAGACTTTGAGGTTGATATTGAAGTAGTACTGGAGACTCAGATAGAGGACACCCATATGGCTGGGGTGGCAAATGTCCATTGGAAGTACTCTGAGACTGGTGAGGTAGTACATTTAGAGAAGGTTGCAGAGGAGGATAAGCTGGTGGATGTGGCTTCAGATGTGTTGGCAGATAGAGAGCAATTGCAAGAGCTGAGAAGGACTCACAGGCCATCAACTCCTGGGCCCCTGGTGATGACAGCAGAGAGCTGGTATCAGGTGGTGCTTGAGGAATTTGCAGTGGAAGACATCAAGGAAGTGGACCTATTTCATGAATCTCAGGAGGCATGGAAAGGATTTCTCAATGTTGCAATGTAGGGGCCTAAGCTGGTGATGCCAATGATAGCAGCTCTTCTGGATGATGAAGGATATGATATTGATGAGAGCAGGATGGCAGACATCAGGAAGGTGGCAGCAGAAAGAGTGGACCTTTTCTGCAGCAGTGTAAATGGTGATCAAATCTGAAGGACAATTTGTGAGGACCAGTGAGAGATTATTAGAGGAAGGGCCAAGAAAGTAGTGGTAGTCTCAGCTGAGCTTTAAACATTTTCTTTGATAATGATGAACAGTTTACATATTTTATCGATCAATGTCAATAGATTGCATAATGGTGTTAAGAGATGGAGGCTGTTTTGATGGCTTAAAGTCAGAAAATATAATATTGTTTTTCTTCAAGATGTTTGGCCTTATGGAGAGAAAGACTTTGAGGTGTGGAGTAAAGAATGGTATAGTGGAATAGGTTAGAACAAGCAGGTGGGCATCTTGGTTGGTGTAGATAAAGGTGAGCTGGTAGAGATCAAGGTCTATAGTGACAGATTGGTGTGGGGAAGGCTCAAAGCAGGGGCAGGCAATGGTTTAGCAGTGGGCTTGGTTTATCTCTCTGCAGTTGGCAGAGAGCAAAAGCAATGAGTTGAGAACTGGTGGGCTTGGGAAGGTCAGGAGGTGGTTGCACTGGACATTCTGGGAGGGACTTTAATATGGTGTGTGATCAGATACTGGATAGGTCAGATGGTGGGGCAGGTATAGCAGTATCCTCTAGACTGTCTCAGTGGCTTCAGGTAAAGTATGACATGGGACTGGTGGATGGTGTCTGTCAGTATCAGGGGGATGAGTCAGGACCTTTCATCCAGTGGCACCCAGTTAGTGATGGATTAGTTGGGACATGAATTGATTGAGTGCTGATAGCTAAGTATTGAGGTAATGTACTGGATATTGCAGAGGTACATTGGTGCCCTTGGTCAGATCATTAGAGAGTAGAGGTGTGTGGCAGATTCCAAGCAGCAGACTGTAGTAGAGGGTGTTGGTGCCCCAATATGGCTTTACTCAGAAGGAAGAAGAAGAGAGAACAGTTTGTGGACATTATGCAATAGGAAGTAGCACATTGGTAGAATGATAGACAGTTAATAGCAGAATGGTGGGGTAAATTCAAACATTTGGCTAGTGCTTACTGGCAGGATGTTGGTGAAGTGGCTGGAAAGGAGTGGAAGGACAAGAAAAGGAGGGCAGAAAGGGGCTGAGATGGCAATTGAAGCTAATGGAAGGGGGGAACTTGTCTGGAAAGATGTGCCACCAGTTGGCAGTAGAGGTGGTAGAGTTGCAGGCAGAATTGAGAGCAGCTAAGGACAGGGTAGTAGACAGCCTGCTCACCAGACTATGGTGAGATGGTTGGAGGAAGGAGAGAGACCAACTAAATATCTGTCTGGCATTTTGAAGGCCAGAAGGATACAATACAGCTGAGCCTCAGTATTGCATGAAGATAGAGTAGAGGTCTCAGAGATTACCAATATATTGAGAGAGGTCTCAGGACAATGGCAGGCTCTCTGGTAGGATAGAGGGTAGTATGCTGAGGATGTGGTGCTTTGGGAGAATGATGATAATATGATGAACAATTGACCAGTGACAGTGGTACCTGAGATAGAGGGGGCAGTGATGGGTGAAGTGTCTTTGGATGAGGTTTTAGAGGTATTGTAGAAGATATAGACTAGTTCATCACCTGGGGAGGATGGGCTGCCCTGGGAATTCTAGAAGAAATTCCAGGCAGAGTTTGGTGGCTAGTTGATAGAGATGACCAACTTTGTTCTGAAGGAGGACAGCTGGATTGGCAATAGCTCCTTGGGATTAGTTTCTCTCCTATATAAGAAAAAAGGTGATCAGTAGGTATGGTAGAATTGGCAACCCATTATGCTGCTAAATGTAAATAGAAAGCTGGTCTTAAAGATTCTAGCAGAGAGGATATAACAGTATATTAGCATACTGGTAGGTAAAGAGCAGCAAGGCTTTGTTAAGAGAAGGCAGATCAGAGATAGTATAGCTTAGGTGCAGAATGTCTTAGAAGGCTGTAGGAGCTGGCAGGTAGATGGTAGGATGGTTGGATCAAGAGAAGGCCTATGATAGAGTACAGTAGATTTACTTAGAGGCTGTTCTGAGGAGGGTTGGATTTGGAGTAGTAGAAGCAGAGTGATTGATAGACTTAGTATAGAGATGCAGAGTGGCAGTTATGATGAATAGATAGAGTGGCCTGGAGTTTACTTTGGGGTGCAGTGTACTACAGGGGAACCCTCTCTCCCCCCTCCTTTATATACTCTCTCTGAAGCCATTGCTGGCATGACTGAAGAGATAGCTTTCTGAACTATGAATGGGTGATGTAGTGTAATAGTTCTAGTTTCTTTAAAAGAAAGTGGCTAATCTGGAAGTTCTAGTTGACCTAAAGTAGCTCAAAGAGATACTTAAAGGTTTAAGTATTCTTGAAGGATTTCTGGAAGAAAATATTCTGAGCTTTATTCAGACAGAGAACAAGGATATTTATATATAATCTGAAAGAAAGATCTGAAAGGATCTTGAAAAGAAAGAGAAATATCAAGAAATAGGTTCTTGGCAAAGCTGACTAATACTATTCTACAATGTTCTGAAAGGTTTCATGACTAGCTAAGACAAGGTGCTTGGTACCAAGAAAAGACAAAAATGTTCTAGTAGTGTCTGGACACCGAGAGAAGGTTTCTAAGTAAGTAGAAAGTGATGGAACATAGTAGAATATTTAAGAAAAGACAAGAAAAGACTAACTAAAAGATACAAAAATATACTAAGACTAAATATGATAGTGAAATTATTACATGTGGTCTGGAAGCTAGGTGCCTTTGTGGATAATATGGTGGTTGGGTTGGGTAGTATAGAGGATGTGGACCTCTTGCAGGAAGGGGTTGGACAGTATGAGAGACTGACAGGGGCAAAGCTGAATTGGGGTAAGTGTGAGACAATAGAACTTGGTGCTGGTCTGGGAGAACATGGACAATTTGGACAATTGGTGGCTACTGGGAGTGCTGTTCGATATCTGGGTATTTGGTTCTCAGTATATGGGACAGTTCTGCTGAAGGAGTGGTAGAGTGGTATAATTTAGAAGTTGGAAAGCACTTTGACTGGTTGGTCTAGGAGGAGTTTCTCCTTGATAGGCAGAATTGTAGTCTTGAATATATATTGGCTGTCAAAATTATAGTATCTAGGATATTACTTGGATTTTCTAGAGTGGGTAGTGCAGTGGCTGAAGAAGATTGTAGAAGGCTGGTTATGGTATTGGAAGTGGCCACAGATTGGGTGGGACACATTGGTGATACAGATGACTGATGGCAGCCTGGGGTTAGTAGATTTCAGGTGACAGCTGAAGGTACTTAGGGGTTGGTGGGGGTGCTGATTGACTGAACTAGTTGAGGGAGGCTGGGGCAGGCTAGTGATGGACAATTGGGAGGTTTAGTTCTACCTCTGTGGTGAGGTTTAGAAGGATATGCAGAGGTTGCTTCAGGTTAGAAATATTGGTCAACTGTGGTATAAAAGGTTCTGGTGGGGCATGGTAGAGGCCTGGTTGGCCATGGGATTGGCAGGGCTAGAGATGGAGGTTGGTGAGAATCCTGAGCAGAGATGGTAGTTATTGGGGGACCTCTGTATTGGTGGTCATAGTCTGAAGAAGTACTCACTGGTTGAGGTGATGGAGTGGATCAGGCCTGGTTCTCTGGAGATATGCCTGGTAGGTTGGCAGAAGGCAGAATTGGGTGAAGGCTGGGAGTGGAGCCAAATCTGGAGTTGGGGAGCCTCCTTGCTCAAGATGGTACCCCCCAAGTACTGGGTTGTATGGTGGTGCTTCTTGAGAAGAAATGTGATGTTGGGGTATCAGACAGGATGGATGGAGATAGATGGCTGTTGGGACTGCAAGTGGTATAGTGAGGTGGATGGTAGAATGATTCAGTCACCATTGTATATTCTGGCAGCTTGTCCTGGTGTTGAAGAGTTCTAACAGTGTTTGGAAGATTACTGGAACCCTGCAGGTAGAAGGACAGGAGATCCCATCAGTCTGGTGATCAAGTGCTGGCTGGTGGGAGAGATAGGAGATATCTGGAGTAGCTTAGGTCAGGTCCTGGGGGTCTGAGTTCTGATGGCAGTACATTGGTGATGGGTATTTGAGCAGGACTCATGGTTAGGGATTGGTGAGCTGGTGGAGTGGTGGAAGTGGCTTCTTTGGGAGGTGATACAAGGGTGGTGGTATCAGGGGAGGCAGCTTTAACTAGGGGCCTTGAGGAAGGTACAGGATATTATATGGCAGAGTTGAGGATATCTAGTATTGGATGAGCATAGAGTTAGGTAGAAGGAAAGAGTTAGATGACCAACCCTATCTATATATGATATGTTATAGTAGTGGTTTGTGGTTAATTATCATTGTAATAGTGTAGTAATAGTGTAATAAAGTTGAAGTCCTAGTGACTATAAAAAAAAAAAAAAAAAAAAAAAAAAAAATAGATATCAGCTTTTAGATATAAGAGGAGATAGAGTTCTGTACATGAGATGTAGATCTCTGAGTGAGACTTGTAGAAAAGGAGAATATAGAGAAAGAATGAGATTGATTAGCTATACTAAAGTAGGGCTCTGTTGAGTATAAGATATTAAGAGTAAAGGAGATCTCAGAGGAGGAGAAGAACTTATTAAAGACTCTGAAGGATCTGGCAGATATTGTGGAATAGTGCAGACTGATCTGAAAGAATTATGGAGTAAAGACTATTGTAGAGATTATCAATAGTAAGAGGGTATAATTAGACTAAGCTATGTAGGAGGCAGAAGGATCTTTTGGTAGACTTGAAGAAAAGGTCAGAGACAGTGGTAAGTATTGGAAAAATGAGAGCAATGGCCAGTAAATGGGCTGGAGAGAAGGAGGAGTAGGAGAGTTGGAGTCCAGTGGAGAGCAGAATATAAGAAAAGAGCACAGTAGTCAAGAGTGAACAGATAGAAGTTAAGACTCTAGTTCAGTTTAGTGTTCTAGATATGAATCTAGGAGGAGTACTGCAGGATATTGAGGAAGACTAAGATGAGTTAGTAGAGATAAGTATAGTGATGAGTTAGAGAATAGAGAGACAGATGATAGCTCTAAGAGAGAAGGAGATTGATAGTAAGTAATAGCTCTAGAAGGCTCTGACTAATGTATTTGGGAAAGACAATTTCTAGGTAATTAGTGAGATATACTGAGAGTCTGTCCTGAGAGGTAAGGGGGTAGCATGCAGATTGTAGAATAAGCTAATAACAGTCTTACTAGAGATAGAAAAATATGAAATTAATATATATAGAGAGATTACTTTGTTGAAAATTATAGATGAGTATATAGTATATTTGTAAAAGCTAAGAAAGAGGTTGGTGAAATAATAGATAGTATATAAGGAGTATATATTAGGAGTTAATAGAGGTGCAGAATAGTGAGGACTATCAGGAGATACTGGTAGCCCTAGATGCTCAGCAAGAGGCTATGGATAAATGGGAGATAGAGAAAAATTTAGATATAATTAGAGATAAAGTAAGTATAGATCTATAGAGCAGTCATTTCTCTTTTATGTTATTTTTCTTATAAATAATATAACAAGAATATTTTTCTTGAATATCAATAAACTTAGGGGAGCAGTGAGGAGATAGAATATTTTCTCTTAGTTGAAAGAGCTGGAAGTGAATCTTTTTTAATTATAGAATATAGGATGTAATGGGAACTTAAATGTATAGGACTAGACTCAGAAATAAGAAGAAGTGGTAGTATGATAGAGCAAGATAGGCTTACTTGTTTATAAAGAGAAGAGAGATGTTATGGAGATTGAACATTAGAGAGAGAGACTGGTATAAGAGACCTGAAGGAGGTAGAGTTGAAATCTTATAGTAGTTAAATCCTGCTACTGCCTGGTGAAGAGGAGGATACAAATAGATGAGATTGCTAGACTATAGAAGTCAGGTGAGCTAGTTGTAGTAGGGATCAACTGTCTGAGAGAGGACTTCAATATGGTCTATAATAGAAGAGTTGACAGGATAGATAGTAGAAAGAGACTGTCTGGAAGAAGTGATGACCTGAATAGTTAAGAGAAAATTGAACAACTTGGCTCTCTTGTAGATATGAGTAAGAAGGGCTGGAGAGATTACTAGATATTGTAATGATTCTAGTTTCTTAAAGAGAAAGTAGCTAAGATTAGTAATTCTGGCAGGCCTAAAATAGCTTTAAGCTTTATTCAAGCAGAGAACAAGGATATTTATATAGGATCTGAAAGAAAGATCTACTAGAATCTCAGATAAGAAGAGAAAAGTCAAGAAATAGGTTCTCAGCAAAGATAACTAATAATATTCTACAATGTTCCAAAAAGTTCTATGACTAGCTAAGAGTACTGAGAAAAGACAAGAATATTCTAGTGAAGTCTTAGTACCAAGAAAGATTTCTAGGTATTTGGAAAGTACTAGAACATAGTAGAATATATAAGAAAATATGAGAAAATACTAGTAAAAAATATACTAAAACTAGAAAATAACTGTAAAATTATTATATCTCTCTCTCCTTAAGAACTAATGAGACAATATAAGACTAATTATACTTAACCAAAATTTCTCAAACTTATATTAATATATTGGCAAGAACTGATAATTCTCATATAGGGCAGAGGACCTATTATCAAACTAACCAACTGAGAGAAGTTTGAACTTAGCTAATAGCTTCATTTTGGTAGACTTCTCATTCATTAAATATTCTGCTGGTTCTAGGGTCTCAAAGTAAACTTCTAATATATAAGGTACTAATTATTGCAATAAGTCATCAATAATTCAAGAAAGTTATTACAGAGATTAGGTAATGTATTTTATCTCAAAGTCTTAAACCAGGTCTCAAGATTTTTTGAGATTAACCAGTAGTTTCTAGATAGTATTATATTCGGAGTAGCTCATCCACTTAACTAGATATTTAGGATGATGGTAGTAGATTCACTTGTCAAGAATTTTCTCAACTTCATACTTAATATAGTCTTCAATAATTATAGGGGCAGATGGCTTGAGAATTTAACCAGGGTAGGGTAGTGACTAGTTTCAGGTTGTGAAGTATAATATATAAAGACTGGGTATACTCTCATAGTTTCAGATAGCTTGAGATAGTAGGAGGATGTAGAGATTTGTTTGATAATCTCAAAGGATCTAATATACTTGAGTTAAAACTTATTTAATAGATGGTTAACTTGAGATTGTATCTTGAGGTTCTTGGTAGACAGTAAGACTTGATCACTAATAGTATAGGTGATATCACAGTATTTCTAGATGATCAAGGCCTATAGGCTTGAGTAGTGGGGTATTGGGAATCTCCTCTTGCCTCACATATAAGTTCTTTACTCACCTCACTTGAGAGAATCAAGCCCTACCCACTATTCTGTACTTTGAGGAGGGTTTTTATTTGCCTATTATTCTACTTGGAGTAGTAGGGGCTATTCTATTTAGCTTATATATAGCCTTATATATAAATTGGGATTTCAGATATATACTTTCAGTCATTGGTATATAGTTGAGTTCTCCCTAATAGTAGAGAGAGCATAGTATATAGAATGAGATATAGACTACTTAGGCTCTACTTTATCTGGTATGGTTGAGCTACTAGATAATAGCTAGCCTAGGTTTAATGAGGGGGCAGTGCTCAATGGGTGGTGGGGGAGATTTTTGGCCTATATAGTCTAGGTTCTCTTCTAATAAAAATCTGCAGGACTCTGAGTCTATAAAACCAAAAAAAAAAAAAAAATTACAGTATTTCTTATCAGTATATTTAGCTTGATACTGTTGGGTCTTCTGAAGATTTATAGTAGTAATTTTGAGAAGTTCATCCATTTTATTTATGAGGTTCTTGATAGTAAGGACTTATATTTGACTGCTTTTCTAGAGTTATCTGAAAATTATATTAAGGAAGACTGGGTTTGGTGCAGAGGAGATTGGAAGGCTTATGGATTTGGTGTATGGCTATCAGGTAGCAGTTCTGATGAATAGTTGGTATAGTCTAAAGTTCACCTTGGGTAGAGGAGTTCAGCAGAGAGATCTGCTCTTTCCCCTTCTTTATATTCTTTCTTTAGAACTAGTATTGGTCTGGCTGAAGGGATAGCTGACTAAATTGCATTTGGGAGAGGTGGTTGGATATTTGTAGATAATATAGTAGTTGAGCTAGATTGTACAGAGGATGTAGACATTTTGCAAGAAGAGATTAAACATTATGAGAGATTGGCTGAAGCAAAGTTGAACTGAGGAAAGTGTGAGACTCTAGAGCTTAGTATTGGCTTAGGAGTGGAGAGTGGGTTCAGATAAGTTGTGTCTGCTGAGAAAGCTGTTTGGTATCTTAGAATTTAGTTTTTAGTGAATAGAACAGTTCTGCTAAAAGAGTAGTGACAAGGGATGATACAGAAATAAGAGGGTGTATTGACAGACTGGTCTGAGTGAAATTTCTCTCTAGTGGGCTGAGTAGTGATTTTAAATATATATTAATTACCTAAGTTATAGTATCTGGAGTATCACTTAGACTTCCCTAGATGGGTAGTGTGGTAGTTGAAGAAGACTGTTGAAGGTTGGCTATAGTGAGAGAGGTGACCACAGAATGGCTGAGAGTCATTAGTTCTGCAGATAGCTGATGGAGGTCTGGGGCAGACACTTCAGGGCTGGTAGAAGTATCACCTCATAGAACTGAGTGAGGGAGGATAAAGTAGGCTGACAATGGATAATTGGGAGATTAGGTTCTACCCAGGAATGAGAAGTGAAAAGATATGAGAGGGCTGCTCTAGATAGAGAGAATCAACAAATTATGGTATAAAGAGTTCTAATGGGGTATTATAGAGAACTAGTTGGCTATAGAGATGGCAGAGTCTGATGTTAGAGAGGATGTAGACTCTGAGCAGTAGTGGTAGAGGCTGAATTTACTCAGGATGAGCAGTAGGCCATTGGAGGAGTATTCCTTAGTGAAGACAATAGACTGGGCTAGAACAGGGCCTCTTGAGAGATAGTCAGTTGATTGGCAGAGAGCTGGAATTAGTGAGATGTAAAAGTAAAGATGGGTCTAGTATTGGATAGCTGCTTTATATTAGATAGTATTTCCTTAATACTGAGTGGTATAGTGGAAGATTTTGAGAAGAAATATAATACTATACTATTAGATGAGCTGGATAGAGATGGATGGCTATCAGGATTGTGAGTAGTATACTGAGCTTTATAGAGAGATAGTTCAGATGCCAGAGTATATCTTAGTAGCTTGCCCTGGGGTAGAAGATTATTGATAGAGTTTAGAAGAGTATTGGAGCTCTAAAGATAGAAGGCCTGGGGATTCTATTAGTGTAGTAGTCTGGAGACATCTAGTGGGGAAGATTGGTAATATTTGGAGTAGTCTTAGTCAGATTTTAAAGATATAAGTCTTAATAGCCTTATACTGACAGTAGGTCTTTGAGAGTATTCTATAGATGAGAATTGGAGAATTAGTAGAGAGAAGGAGGTGGCTTCTTCAGAAGATAGTATAAGGATTGTGATATCAGAGGAAGTAGCTAGAGATTAGAGTAGTGAACAAGATACAGAATATTATTTTGAGGAGTCAGAGGTATTTAGTATTAAGTGATAGTAGAGTATAGTAGAAAGTCAGTATTGATTAATTGTCCTTCTGGAAGAACAGTTGATATTCCTTTAGAAAGATCTTTATTAGTGGCTAGTGGAACTTGTAGCTTTGTATATTATATATAGATTTATGTTAGAGTAATAAAGAAGTCTAAATAACTATAATATATATATGTATATTAGAAATAAATAAGAAAGATAAAGTAAAAAGAGAGATAATATTATAAATATATATTAAAAAATTCAGTTATATAAAATATATATAAGCTATAAAAAATATTATTATCAAAAGGATTAAAAATATAAAGATCTTAATCTAAGTCTAATTAGTAGTAATAAGAACTCTATATCTTAAAGTACTTTTTTTTTTACTTAAAAATAACTATTATAAATAAATATTTTTTATTTTATTTTATCACTACTATCACTTTATTTTATTTTATTTTATTTTATTTTAAAATAATAATAATAATAATAATAAAATAATAATAAAAACACGACTTTTATATAAATTTATTGAAAAAAAAAACAAAAAACAAAAGTTTACATCAACCTCCATCGTATCATACATCTGACTAATTCAACATATAGCAACAGATAACGTAACACCATTCATATGAGCAATTTTGAAACATTCGAAATTTTGCAATATGCTGGAGAAAAGCTATGAATGACGGGACGGTTACATGAAGTACATAACTACAGTATATGTTACAAATAGAGAAATATATAATTAGTATTGCGAACTTCATTCACGAATTGGAGATAGCCATGAAGCCACGACTTACCCTTTTGAAGTTCTGGTTTGACAACCCCATAACTGGCGATGCCTGCAGCTTGAGCCTCAGGATCGGAGACCTCAGTCGAAGTTTCGGCTTCCGATCCGAGATCGGTCGACGCGTGAAAGCTGTAATAATATAAGTTAGATACAGAGATAAGCCCACGAGAACAAAAGACTTCGCACAATCCAAAATGAATGAATATAATGAGTACCGTGCCCTGGTTGCGACGAGGTCAGCGTAATAAGCTAATTTATATTGAAAGTACAAAATATTAGTGTTATATATCAAATGAGACAGTAGAATTCTTTAATATTACGTACCTGGTGGAACTATGGACACTGCACGGGTAGCACGGCCATAGAGATAGCACAGTTTGTACGTCAACTCTTGCAAGGCATCCGCGGTGAAATTATTCTCATCGTGAAGAACATGGTAGTGGCAAGGGCGCGATGTACCCTGCAGCCCCGGATGAGACAGCAAATCTGGCAAGAAAGAGGCGTATTAGATTTCATAGATAGAGCTCAAAGGCATAGATGACTAAGCGAAATTGATCGAGGCTCACAGAAATCAAACTCAAACGGATGAGTTATCCCGGATTCAACAACAGTTCCGGCAAGACAGTTGCCAGTCCTGTCCGTATTATTATCCATCGGGAAAAAGCGCGCATGGTGGCGTTTTTGCACAATGACGAAGGTTATAGGGGGTTTGTACCTAGGATCAAGGGAGGCGCAGGCCGCTGTGTCATAACGGAGAGCAATGGACAGCAAAAGTAAATCCGAAGATTAGTACGAATACTAGAACAAATTCGCAGCAGAAACCGGAAGGGTGGGACGATTCAAGTGGTTTGAACGCATACCTTGAACAGATTTAATCTCAGATTCCATGACTTCCTTGAATTGACCCTCGGAGACACCATCACGATAGAACAAAATCCTGCTGGGCTTTTGGCCGGAGGTTTGATAGAAGGTTTTCAACAATTCCTTCACCATGTTCGACAGATCCTGGATAATCTCGACGCGTCCCTTTTGAACGCGAATCGAGGCGGAGTACCGAGATGCCTTTGAATCCATGGATCCACATACAGCGGCAATCGACGGTTTGTTCACGGTCCCAGGTCCAGGATGTGTAACATCTGCACCAAACAAAATGGTAGGCTGTTGCGCGATGAATGGGATCTGCGCCGCAGCCAAGAATGAATTCATTCCACCGAGCTTGAGATTCACTTTCAAGCATACGTTTGCGCAATATTGCTTCTTGGGTTCATAAGTATGCTTGGATTGGACGCATTGCGAAGAGATACCAATCACGGTATCAGTGACTCTCTTGATTTCGGCGTAAAGATCTACACCCGTGTTTGGTAGAACGCACATAATGAGTTGAGGCTGCGCCTTCGCGGCGTTACCCGCCCGAAGCCAGGCATCCTTTAGGATCTTCTCAATGTTGCCGTTAGGGTTCTCCTCTTGAATGGGCGGTTCTCTGTTGACGACATTCTAACAACGGATCATGCAAGACATATCCAATAAGTTAAGTGGACAAAGAAACCTAACGCGGCGTTGCATGTGAAAGATGTTGCGTCAAGAACAAAGCATACCATGCCCGTATCGCTGAATGTCTGGACCACTTCACGGATGAATTTATGCAGTTGAGGAATCGTCGGACATCTCTGGTCTCTCGGGTCACGGAAGTGAACCACCGACCAGGACCCCAGTGTTGCACCGGCCGCAACCTTCTTGTCGCGCAAATTCCATACGCCGCCGTTGGGAACGAAATTGGCGTCTCTTGAAGACGGGTGATAGGACAATTTTGGAGCCGGAAGTATACGAGCGTTGACAGTAGTCATATCAGAATCCACCTTGAGACCGAATTGCTTGAGATAGTCGTTGTCACGGTAATTCAGGAGTTCTATTCCCTCCTTAATGTTGTTTGCCCGGGCATGCGGCTGTTGACAGGTGAATTTGATCATGTCCGCTGTCTGCTTCTCGTTGAGCTTCCTCATATGACGTTGTCCTTTAACGACGAAACACACTTCGATGGGAAGGCATGAATCTTTCTGAACTACAACGCATGGCAGCATCGGAAAGTTGAGACGCCTGTTGTACTGCTTTCTGAAATATGACGCGACATCTTGCTTCCCGCCAGTATCTGAAACTTCGAACATTGTTTTGTCGACGGAGGTTTTCGAGAGCTTGAAGATTTTAAATTTTCTTCTGAAATTGTCACCGCGGTGGTCCACCGTGACTCTGAGGTTTTTGATGGCTTTCTCCACCTTGATCCTGTCCCTGTCGTTGAAACCGCGACGGAGATCGTCTCGCCTATTATAATTGAGGATTTTCGCCACCATATCTATGAGCGGAATGTGCTCGTAAAAAGCTGTCGCGCTTACATCGACATTTATCATCATTTTGTCTACGACATAGGGTAGTAATTGATTGATGAGATTATTTCATTATTCGAGAGCGTTTGTGGTGACGCCGTAATGAGTCAATGACACTCACCTACTGTAGGGCGAGCTGATTGATAATATCCCTGCCACACTTCCGCGCCATTAGAAAGCTGGCCCTTACGGTGGTCAGTGTAAAACGAACGGCCAACTGTCGAGTAGAGCATGGACGGCTGGTGTCGAATAAGGACGTCGAGAATCATTATCGCTAAAATGTGTGTGTTGTGGCGTGGAGTACGCGGACGAAAGTGAGGTGAGGACTTCCACTTCACAGTATCCGAAAACAACAAGTTCGCGTAAAATATTATATCGGGGCGCAATTTTCAAAAACATGCCTTATTTCAATGAGCGATAAAGCATGTTTTGAAAAATTGCGCCACAATATTTGTTCGGGCGAATTTATAGTACCTGTCAAACAAGTATTCGTCAGCCCTTGTTCAGCTCTCAAGAACCGGTGCAATTCCTCCATTACGACCTCCCCAACCTTCCTGATCTTGATTTGGAAAACTCTTGGGGATTTTTTTGAGGGAGGACCACCATCATCCTCAGGGAGTTCAACCTGCAAAGTAATCGGAGAACACGAGAAGTTGAATGTATATCAATATTTATATGCTGCACTGCAAAAAGATAAAGAACGACGACTCCGCGTTCCCTTTTACCGCCTCCCCCTTCCTTTCTTTTCCGGGCACAGGCCCGATTCACAGATCATAACTAATTCCAAGCAATAAAAAAGGTGTAGCATGCTGCTGTCGTGAACGACATGGGAGGGTGTTAAGGTTGTCGTTCAAAAAACAGCCAGGTCGTCGCCTTACATGCTTATGCTTTTGAAATCACCTCAAGTTTTCCAGTGCCAAATTGGTTGGAAGTGTGTTTTTAATTGTTCGGGACGATTTTATATATGAAGGAACAGAATAATACTCACATTAAAGACGCCCGCCTCACCGAATGGCAAGGGTTTCGGTGCAAATACGTTTTTGCGGCTGTCATAAATCGTACGAATTCCATTAAGAGCGTTGGGTAAGTTGAAACTCGTTTCCTCGAAATGCTTCCAGATGCGACGGTTGATTACAGGCGGAACGTCCTTGTCGATTGTGACGTCGTAATGGTGAATGTTCACGTCAGGAAAACTTTCCACTGCGAAGAAATTGGCGCGGATGCGAATGGGACGACCAGCACGACCCACGCCAGGGCGTTTGACGAAGTTTGTCAGCTGAAGTTGTGACATTTTCTTAAGGGCACGAACGTTTTGTGTGGTTGGTTGAAGATTTTTAATACGTAATTTCGGGGGGAGGAATTTTTGACCCTAGTTTTTCGGCGGTGATCAGCAACACGGGGAATACGTATCCCTGTCAAACAGATTGACCAATCGTGACCGGCTCGTGCACAAGCCCGTGTGAGAAATCCAAACAGTGAGGAAATACCATGAGGTCAAGTATATATAAACAAAATTTCTTACAATATATTTCAGTAGTTAAAAATAAATAATAAAATTTGTTTATTGATATTTTTATTATATTAATCAGAAAAGATAGTAATAGATGGAGTATGTTTATGATAATAAGTATAATGTTATTAAATTATGCCCAATGGAGTTGATTCTATATAAATTATATGAGATATTTATATCTTCTCTCTATTAAATAATTTGAGCATTATGAAGTTTCTGTCTTATTGATTTTGGATCTATTCATTAGTATTATAAGCTATATAGAGAGGCTTCAAGTACTATAATATCATTTTAGTATAAAAGACTTTAAAATTTAATATAGTCTTTACTATTTTAATTTTTTACTTTTGTGATGAGTAGTAAAACTATACCACCAAAATTATAAATTAGCTACATATCATATATAGTATACTAGGCAACTAAGACTGCTTTACTACACCAACCTATATATAGTACTCAGAATGAGTCAATTTAATCCAGATGGATTCAGATTGAATTTGAATTAAATCTTATCTAGATTAACTTAAATGAAATTCAAATTCTATCTGGATTGATTCAAATCAACTATTGTTTTTTTTTTTTTTTTTTTTTTTTTTTTTTTTATTTTTTTTTTTTTTTTATATAGTTACTTAGACTTCTTTATTACTAAGAATATCTAATATAATAACAAATCTCATGCATCAACTGCTATAATGATAAAGTATAAATAAAAGACCCATTAGCCAATATTCTCCTTCTACTGAACTTTCTAGTTATCTAGCACTAAGTAATCTTAGCTTCTCTGTACAATGTCTTATATCTTTCTTATAGTCTCCAGCTAATGCTACTTTCTCTGATACTATAACTCAACTAACTCACTAATTCCTATTTATAGATCCCACTTAAATACTCATTATCAATATATCACTATTAGAACTCAGACTCCTAGGACCTACTCCAGACTACTTCAGTCTCTCCCACCAGTTACTACTTGACTATCAGACTAGTGGAATCTCCTATATACCTACTCCTAGAGTTCTAATAATCCTCCAATATCTGCCAATACCTCTTTTTTTTTTTTTTTTTTTTTTTTTTTTTTGGCCTTTTTTTTTTTTTTTTATAGTCTCTTGGACTCTTTTTTTTATTAATACTCCAATCTATCCTATATAAATACATTGAGCCCACCCCTATTTGATCCCCCTAGAGGGCCCTCTTCTCTCTACTCTTTCTTAATTAAAGACCACTAGATTATTAATCATCACAACTTGTCTACTACTCTATTCACATATCTCTTCTATCAGATAGTAATGATACCTACTCTGGGGAGCTCAGTCCACCCACCACTCTGTCAAAATCACCCATCAATTCCTCCCATCTTAGCAACTTCTCTTATAGACCTATCTATTGCCTCTCCTTAAAAATGAAGAGCTAGTGTCCAGCCAGCCCTACTCATATCTAAAACCCACCCTACAGTGAGCTATTCATTGCCTACACCTCCCACCAATCTAGTTCTCAAATTCTCCCATCAGTCTTTCTCTCTATCTGATCTCCTCTCAACCCCCAACCTCTTACCTACTACTAACCAAAAGTTCTCTAGAATCTCACACTCTCCTAGCTAATGTTCTGATATCTGTATAAATCCCCCAATATGTCCAACATTGAAACACTTCACAGTCTAGTCTCCCACCATCTACCAGATGCCCAGTATGGAAATTCAGTATGATATTCCTCTATAGCATTCACCACTATACTACTCAGAACTTGGGAGGAAGCTATCTCTATACCTCAGCACTCCATAATCAGATTCTGGTCCAGTCCTACTCCTTGCCAATCTCTACTATCTGCTAACTACTTGGCCAGAGATCCTGACCAAGTTCTTGTTGATACTCCACTCTATTACTAATAACAAAATTAGTAAGTGGAGTACCCCTCAGTAGCAGTCTGTCCCATCTCCACATAGCTGGTCTTCACAGTATTTCTCCCTCATTACTATGCCAATATAGGTCTATGTGGTGTACTCCATCCACCACTCTCCACTAGAAGTCTTTATACCATAGCCATTGGCTTCTATCCAGATCCACTAGAGATAGCAAATCTCCTGAGGACCCATGTAAGGAGAATCTTATCTCCCACACCTTCTGCATTAATGGCACTCAACTCTCTCCCTATAGTTCAACAGTCCACTTCAATCACTAAGCTCTCAAACAGTATAGCCTCTTGGGAAAATCCACTAGACCTAGCCCCCTACAAACCACTGGTATCATAAGAGTATTCCAACTGATCTGGGTCCACCTCTCTGCCCAAATCCAATCTCTAGCTAGTTTTATCAATCTTTTCACCACCCAAGCTGGAAAATCCAAGTGATAGGCAATATACTATAGCTTGGGAAATCAGTAGACATTCAGAATTGAAACCCAGTCTATCAAGGAGATGTAGCAACCTCCCCAACCTCTGAGAGCCTCCCCCCAGATGGCCACCCTCCTCTCCTACTATACCTATGGCAAGATAGATCTATATACTAATAGAAAGATACCCAAATACTACACTGCCTCTCCAGTAGGGACAATTGTTCCAATGACATCCTCTCCCACTAACCCATTCTCCAGTACTATTGTCTCATACTTATGTCAGTTGAGTTTTGCTCCAGAGTGCTCCTCATACTATTCCACTGTCTCCTTTAGCACCTCAACATCTGCCACTGAGCCAAGTCCAACCATCATGTTATCTGTAAAGGCCCCCACCTTCCACACCACACTATAGATAGAGAGTCCTGCCATCTTCCATCAAATCCTATCTATCAAAAGTTCTAATAAAAGAATATACAGAATAAGAGACAGTAGATCTCCCTATAGAACTTCTCTTCCCAAGGAAAACACTAGACTCTAGTAACTATTGCACATCAGTACCACCCTACTGCCCTCTTACAGATTCAATATAGATGTTCAAAATTGTGGGGAAATACCAATTCTATTCAGCACCTTACCCAGCCACATCTGTCAATATCTCTTTATATCAGAACAGGCTACTAGGATATACTCTGGTATCTGAATCACTCTTCCATCTATCTTACTATACTATTTATATTTCTGACTATCTTTTACCTCTATCTATCTTTTTTAGTAACTTAGTATCACTATACCATCTAATACTTAGACAGTATAACCTTAAGCAAGAAAGCCCCCTAGCTTCAGATCTGTCTCTATTCCCAGCCTTCACTAATCCTGCCTTCTGCCAACCTACTAATCACCTCTCAAGGGGGCCAGACTGGATCTATTCTATTGCCTCAGATAGAGAGTACTCTGCCAACCAGTGGCCACTAACTTGAAGGTCCTCTAATTTGTTTTTTTTTTTTCAAGTCTCTTAGACTCTTTCCTTTATTAATACAGCTATTTATTCCATATATAATATACTAAGCTCACTTCTATCTAATTCTCCTAGGGGCTCCCCCCTCTTCCCACCCTCTCTCAATTAATAACTACTAATCTATTAATCACCTCCACCTACCCACCACTCTGTCTACAAATCTCTTCCACTAAATGATAGCAACATCTACCCTGGGGACCCCATCCAACCCACCACCCTATCAGTATATCACCCATCAATCTCTCTCATCTCAACAATCTCTCTTGTAAACCCAGCTATTGCCCCTTCTCAAAAATGAAGAGCCAATATCTAGTTAGCCCTACCCATACAGCTAGAACTCACCCTATAGTGAGCCATTCATTGCCCACTCCACCTATCAACCTGGCTCTCAAATCTTCCCAGTGACCTCTCTCCCCACCTAGTCTCTTCTGCACCCACAGCCAGTCTCCTACTATTATCCAAAAGTCCCCTAGAATCTCACACTCTCTCAGCTAATGTTTGGGCATCTTCACCAATCCTCCAACTTATCTTACATTATAGCATACTTCACATTCCAGTAGGCCACCATCTACTAGATGTCCAGAGCAGAAATTCAATATAATATTCCTCTATAGCATCTGCCACCATACTACCCAGTACTTGGGAGGAAGCTACCTCTGCACCTCAGCACTCTATACCCAGACTCCTGCCCAATCCCACTCCTCTCCAATCCTTACTGCTTGCCAACTGCTTGGCCAAAGGTCCTGACCAAGTCCTCACTGATACTCTATACTATTACTAATATTAAACTCAATAAGAGAAGTGTCCCTCAGAAGAAGTCTGTTCCATCTCTATATAGTAGATCCCCAAATCATCTTCCCTTCATTACTATGTCAGCACAATCTATGTAGTATACTCTATTGGCTACTCCCCACTAGAAGCCTTTATACCTCAATCTATGGCTCTCACCTAGATCTATCAGGGAAAGCAAATCTCCTAAAGATTCTCTTGGGGAGAATCTCACCTCCCACACCTTCTGCATCAATAACATCCATCTCCCTCCTCTCAGTTCTACAGCCCACTTCAATCACCAAGCTCTCAGATAGTGCAGTCTCTTAGGAAAGTCCATCAGATCCAGCCCCCCTCAAACTATTGATATTGAAAGAATATCCCAACTGATCTGGAATGCCTCCTGGCCCAAATCCAATCCCTAGCCATCTTTATCAGTCTCTTCACCATCCAAGCTGGAAAGTCCAAATGATAGACAATATACCATAGCTTAGAAAATCAGTAGATATTCAAAATCATCACTTGGCCTGCCAGAGAGATGCAGCAACCTCCCCAGCCTTGAAGTGCCTCCCCCCAGATGGCCACCCTCCTCTCCCATCATACCTATGGTAAGACTGATCTATATACTGAAAGAAAGATACCCAGATACCTTACTACCTCTCCTACTAGGACAATTATTCTAATGATATCCCCTCCTACTAACCCATTCCCCAGCACTATTGTCTCACACTTATGCCAGTTGTATTTTGCTCCAGAGTATGTCTCATACTATTCTACAGTCTTCTTAAGAGTATCAATATCTGCCACTGATCTAAGTCTAACTGTTATGTCATTTGCAAAGGCCTCCATCTTCTACTCTACATCATAAATAGCAAGTCCTGCTACCTTCTGCTGAATCCTATCTATCAAAGGTTCCAACAAAAGGGCATATAGAATAGAAGACAGTAGATCTCCCTGAGGAACTCCTCTCTCCAAGAGAAATGCCATACTCTAGTAACTATTATACATCATATAATGAGTGATCATGTGACCCAGCAAGCAATGACATCATCATATAATCAAGTATGACATATGATATTACAAATAATGAATGAATGAATGATGTGGAAAATGATGTGAAAAATGATATCTAGCTTATTTCTAACAATTGATGCTACAGCAACTATTACCACAGCAACTGATCATTGCTTAGTAATTAAGGTCCTGATCATAAAGTTATTTTTGCCAAAAACTACCTGACAAAGATTGCGATTACAAACCTTATTATAGTTATCAAATTAGTCACTCATACTTAGTCAGAAATTGTAGACCAACTTATATAAATACTCCCCAGTTTCCATCTGAAATAAAGCAGTTTTAGTTCAGTCCTTGATACAAAAATCAAGTTCCCCCACACACACACACATTCTTCTGAGTCTTAGTAATGACACTAGTGCTCTGAACAAGTCAATCCGGATGGGATTCGGATGGATTCGAATCCCATCCGGATCAACTCGGATTGGATTCGAATCCCATCCGGATGGATTCGAATCAACCATTGTTTTGATTTCCAAATTGGACAATTAAATGTTTATATCAATAACTCGATGAATAATCATCCAAATTTGATTATCTTAGTGTCATTTGAAAGCCCTTAATAAGGCCTTTCTAATGATATCAAGAACATTAAAATCGGATTATGCGTTGCCGAGATATTAAGGAAAACGTTCTATTTGACGAAATTTCCAAAATCGGCAAATCGAAGAATTTCCAAAATCGGCGATTCAGACGGTTTCCTTCATAACTCGGCAACGCATGATCATATTTCAATGTTCTTGGTATCATTAGATAGGCCTTATTAAGGGCTTTCAAATGACACCAAGATCATCAAATTTGGATGATTATTCATTGAGATATTGATGTAAAACATTTAATTATCTAATTTGGAAATCAAAACAATGGTTGATTCCGAGTTGATTCAGATGGGATTCAATCCGAATCAATCCGAATCCAATCCGGATTAAATTGACTTGTTAGGAGCACTAAATGACACCTAAGTGACTCTAGTATTTCTGACTAAACTTCAGAAACCTAGCTAACTTCTGCCAGAACTGAGACTGATATATAAATCACAAAGACTTAAGTAAACCCAATTGAACCTGAATTCTAAGGTGAATTCAATCTGTATACAGCAAAGAACAAGACCCTTGAAAGATAGGACAAAGAGAAAGATCTTTAAAAGATAAGGCACTGCCACTACAACTACTTTTAAGTGAGTACTTCTTCAAACTGAAGGCTTCTTGGTATACATTGTATACTAAGTCTCTAAGTAATAGTCTTACTTCTCTAATTATCCAAAAGATAAGAGAGGGGTAGAAGTGAGCGTTATTATACCCTGGGTATTTATACTCATTTGCCTATCTGGTATAGCTTCATTTTGATTACATTCCTAGAGGGACATGTGCTCTGTTGCTATAAGCAGAGTATGTGTTAGTTACATAGAAATTACTGAGTTTTACCAGTTTGAAATTTCCTTCTTTTGACTTTAAATAGAGATGTAATAGAGCGAACAGATGGGACGCGACGAACGACGAGCGATCACGTGACCCGGCGATGACGTCATCATACGATCGAGCGCGGCATATGAATAACGAACGAACGATGCAAACGAACGACGCGGAAAATGATATTTAGCTTATCCCTGATAACTGGCGCCGCAGCAACAGTTGCCACAGCTGCTGATCATTGCCTAGTAATTGAGGTCCTGATCACAAAGATATTCTTTACCAAAAACCACCTGACAAAGGTCGCGATCACAAACCTCATTATAGTTACCAAATTAGTCACTCATACTTAGTCAGAAATCGCGGACCAACTTGTATAAATACCCCCCAGTTTCCATCCGAAATAAAGCAGTT
>RBNI01000566.1:0-29301 GCA_003990745.1 Jimgerdemannia flammicorona | reverse complement strand
TTTTTTAATTTGAAAGGTATTAATTTGAAAGGTATTAAATATTCCACAAGGCCAACCAACTTGTCTGTGGACCTGCCGAATTTTAGTGGCCCGAGCCCCACCAAGACTTCAGATACATACACACCCAGATTGTCTCAGCATTCAGCATACACCTCTTTGGGGCAATGAGGTCCATCCCACCTGAGAACACCCACTCGATGGGAGTGCTGGAGGCAGGAATTGTCAGATAGTCCTGAGCCATACCACACAGGCTGGGGAAGTCTGTTTGATGCAGCTGCATGCCCCAGTGGGTAGAGCAGTAGTTAGATTGGTGGGTTAAATTGGCCCAACACCCACCTGACAATGCCCACCTGACAACCCACCTTCCACCAGTTGAGCACTTCCGCGCCCTCCAGCAGGACCATGTGGTCACTGGCGAGATAAATGGTAAGTTCGTCTATTGATGGCAGCTCTTCCACTGATGGCAGCTCTTCTACTGACAGCTCCCTCTTCCTCTTTCTGCTGAAGTAAATGTGGGACAGGAGGGATCTCTCAGCATATTCGTCCAGACTTCAGCTGGAACCTTGCGGTGGTGTATAGTTTTTCCAGTATACTTCGATTATGGCCTGTTTGGTTCTCTCAATGAAGTGCTGCTCCCAGCCCTGATCTTTATGGTATTGTAGCTTTAAGCGTGGGTCCAGCACTGTTCAAAGAAAAGGAGAGTGAGTTTTTGTGGGGTTTCCTCTGTTTTGGAAGGGGCAACGGCCACACGCCGACATCGACATACCTGTACTGATTGAGTATACAGCGGTATCTGTTTGGGAGTAGTACTTTCTGAGCTTGCTTAGAGCAACCTCCATGGTATCTCTCTGATCCGGGCTTAACTGCAAATCACCACAACCCTCCAGCCTGTCCTCGAGCTTGTCCTCTAGCCGGTCAATCAGAAGGTTGTATACTGGTATTGCAGAGCTTATTGTCGGGGTCATTTGTTTGACTATATCCTTCGTACAATTGTCGAAACACTGGCAGTTATATGTAGTGAGGTGTTGCATTGAGCGGAGGCAGACAAAATGAGTGTGGAGCCAGAGCAACCACCACTTACTTCCAAAACTCTGACAACATTCCTAAGTACATCTCACTCGCTTTCACCTAGAGCCTTGGCCTGTATTTCCTTATCGGCAGCCATCATTGAATCTATTGGCTTTTTTTTTTTTTTTCCTTTAAATAAATCTTCCATCATCCGAAACAGTTGCTTCAGCCAACCAAAGAAAAAAAGGATGCATACCACAGCAAACTCCAGCACACACTGGATCATTGCAAATGTTGAGTTCCAATGCATACAGATGTCCAATATAAGCTCTTTCGGGGCTAAACTGATTGCCCTACACTGTGCAGCGAATTTGTCTCGTCATTGTGGGGATGATCGGACTGACACAACCAGTTTGTGCAGCTTGGAAATTATACTCAGGGCCCCTCCTCTCTCAGATGTTTTGTCTATGTGTATAAGATAGTCCTGAACAGCGAGATTCAGTACATGGGTCTGGCATCGCACACGGCAGCTTTCTGCACCGAAGACCACGTTTTCCTGTTTGAGGCTGACCGCTAAAACTTGGAAAAATGTTGAGTTGTTTGTGGCATTGTCCGTTATAATAGCCAAAATCTGTACTTGAAATATTCAGTTGGTGAATTATGTGAAAATAAATAACCAACAAAATCTGTTTTGTATAAGGACCTCTCTCAAAACACCGACCTGATGGCAAGTCCCCCCTTTTTTTACCTTGGTTGTGATTCCAAGCTCCCAGATATAACTAATAAAAGCATCTGCAATGTTGTCTCCAGAATGAGGGCCAGCAAGTTTGACGAAGTCAAGGGTGAGAGATTTAAGCTGCCAATCGAGGTCAATCCAATAACTGGTAATGCCCAGAAATGAAATTGCATTAGGGGATGTCCATGTGTCGATCGTAAATGAAATTTTGCCTGCCGAATTCTGCTTATTAAATATAAGGTTAATTTGGTGAGCTCTTTTATATAATTCAGCTTGCAAAGGTCATGGTGCTACCTTTATTTTACCTGAAGTATCTGGTAGAGATGATCATGCTCCTTCCTATAGGCCTCCAGGACATCTTTGCGAATAGTATCGGCACTTGGCAAATATAAATCATGCTTGAGGAGGCCAAAGATGCTATGCAATTGATCACTCTTGATGGTTGTGAATAGCTGGTCTGTGTACACAATCCAGCGAATGAGCTGATTTCGAAATTCTGCCAAAGAGTATGGCTAAATATTTTTGATTAAATGGCATTGTTAGTATAGAAATGGTTGGGCAATCGGATAAATGTACCCACCACAGCTTGGATGTCGATTTTATTTGTCTCTGTGTTCTTTTTGATTTTGTCAGAGTACTTGTCTTTTATGTGTCGATTCATATTCGAGGTCGTACCACCAAGCATTTTGAACTTCTGGCTGGTACAGTTTATGGGGGTGGATGAAACAATATCTTGTGTGTGTCAAACGAGTTAATAGGTGTGTCTTAATTTTTTATCTGCAATAATTACAAACAACATCATCTCCTATCTTAGTACAATGTTGTCAGATTTCGGAGCAAGGATTGCATGGAAGGTGTGGAGCTATCAGGGATGTTTGACTTGAAGCATCATTGGTACTGTGAACTGTTGAAGACTGATCTGTCGACATGTGTGTTTGCATGTTTGCATGTGCATGTGTGTGTATTGTGTATGTATTGTGTTGTGGACACATCCAGCATATGAGTCATGTGGAGGATTTGGATTGGAGGATTCGGTTGAAGGATTCGGATTCAGATTCGGATTGGAGGATTCGAATTGGAGAATTCGAATTGGAGGATTCGAATTGGAGGATTCGGATTGAGTGATTCAGATTGAGTGATTCAGATTGAGTGATTCAGATTGAGTGATTCAGATTGAGTGATTTAGATTGAGTGATTCGGATTGGGGTGGTTCGGATGGGTGATTCGGATGGGGCGATTCAGATGGGGTGATTTGGATTAATCTGAGTTAATTCGGATGGCTTCGGATTTGAGATTCAGATCAAACTGTCATGTGATGAATCGAATCCGGATTTGATTCGAATTGACTTGTTCGGAGCACTAATCATCATGCAGAAATCGCATTAAGAGAACTGCTAAATTGCTAGACCATCATATATAAGGAGATCGTCGCACTACATAAAGAAATCAACTACTACTCAAGAAGAAAACCCATTCACAAATCACCACTACACCCAGAAGAACCATCCCAATTAGGAAATCAATACACAAATCACTTGCAGATATCCAGCTTTGACTATTATACCACTAAACACCAAGAACCTCAGAAATCTTAGAACATTTTATTGCTTTTTGACAAAGTAACTGAGGGCTCAAGCCAAACTACATCAACCCCCAACCTTATAATTTGCCTCCATTGAGCTGGCATGTTACATTTGGGGGCTCAACTGGGAAGATTTTAAAATCAATGTGACTTTTCAGCTCACAAGAACCCACAGTCAAACTGGATACATTTGATACAATACCAACCTCTGCTACTACAGGAGAACCAGTTATCACCAGCATCTGGACAGGAAGAGAATTAATCACTTCAAGACTTGCCAATTACCCAGCATCAGAAGGATCCCAACCAGAACCAGAAGGCAGTACAGCTCGAAATCCCCAACCAGATCAACCAGACAATACAGGCAGCTCTGCTAGAGATTTTGGAGAACTTGTACAAGAACTAGAAGATCTTATCACACGGACCCAATACTTCACAGCCAGATACCCCACACCAGTCCCACCAATCTCACCAATAGAACCCCTACCACAACCCCTCACAGAACCAGAGGTAGCTCCTACAAGAATACCTAGGCCTATTCTACTCCATCCAAGGACCAGAACACCATCCTCGAGATACCCAAGCACCTACACCTCCAGTGACAGTTCAGAAAGAGAATCAGAATCAGAATCTGAACCCAAACCAGAATTAGAAGAAAGTGATGATAAAATGGCCACCTCATTGCCAACCTTTGCAGGATACCCAGAGAAAGACCCCAGAGAATTCCTTGATGGAATTGAAGGAATTGCAGCCTTGAGGAATCTCTCAGATGAAAGAAAAATCGCCATCTACAAGACTTAGCTCAGGGAACCAGCCCAAGGAATTTTCCACCGAACAGCAAACAACCCAGATTCAGAACTGGCAAGACAGATACAAGCAGCATTCTCTGATGAGCTAGAATATGAGGCCATGGTCCATTGGCTCATTGAAAAGTATGCAGGAAATGAAACCCACCACAAAGCTCAAGAATCCATCATGGAGATGAAGATGAATCTTGGAGAATCACCCAGAGCCTTCTTTACAAGAATCCAGAAGAGAATGCATGCTGCTGGGTTCAATGCTACCAACCAGGACATTATAGGTCCAATGACCTTTATGAATGGAATTCCTCCAAACATTGCCCAGCGTGTCTGTACCCTAGGTATCAGAAGGTCTGAAGAGCAAGTAGATGCAGCCCAAGAATACTTTGATGTTAGGCAAGGAACTACCTAGAGTGATAATGACAGAAAAAAAGAAAAAGAAGACATCCTGGTCAAAGCCCTACAAGGACTCCTTCAAGGACAAGAAAGACCTAAAGAAAGAAGGCCAGCCAAGAAAGGAAAGAAGGATTGAAGTGAAATCCAAGACCTCAGCTCCAAGTTAGACTGATTGGTTGGACAAATTGAAAAACTCACCACACACAAAAATCAGGGCTACCAAGACAACAGAGGATACCCACTACAGAGGAGCCAGAGTTATCCACTAAGAGATAACAGGAATTATCAGCAAGAAGAAAGAAGATACCCTGTCTGAGATAGAGCCCAAGTCCAATGCTTCTACTGTGAACAATTTGGACACTATGCCACTGAATGTGACAATAAAAGAAGTGACCAAAGGGACTCAGAACCACCAAACTGAAGGAATGACACTCAGTATAAGATGACTGAAGCCCATTCTGTTGAAGATTTCAAAGAAGCAAGCAACAGTGAAGACTACAGTGACCTAGACTTGTACCCCACTAAGGTTACAACCTGGAAAACAGTCTATCTAGTAGAGAAAAGAAAGAGATCTGTAGGAAGACCATTCAGGAACATCAGCAGAAGAATTATCCAAGAAGAGGATGGAGACCATGAGGAGGAATAAGTAGAAACACCTCCCCGAACCCCCTCACCTTTTGTCCCCAAGACAAATGAGTTGTTACCAGAAGATGAAGAAATGGAACAAGAAGAACAGAGACCTGCTGCTCTAAAGCCTAAGAAGAAGTACACTCCAAAGACCATGCCTAGAGATATTTACAATGAAGCCTGGCAGAAGATTCAAGAAGCCAAGATGGAAGTCCCTCTTCTGCAGTTCTTGCAACTAACACCAGCTGGAGTCCAAAATAAATTACTGAGAACCACCAGGTCTAGCACTGGTTGAGTTCCAATCCCACAGCAAGAACCAGCTTCCATCTCTGTCCAAGCAGCTGGAAGACATGTCAGCACCTACTTACATAGAGATATTGGAGGACAAAAAGTGAAAATCCTCATAGACACAGGAGCAGCTGTCTGTGTCATTGCCAAACAATTCTTGGACACCCTCTAATGGCCCATTGATGGACCATCCAACCTCAGCATCATAGTAGCAGATAGAGCCCAAACCCAACCCCTTGGAGAAGTATAAAATATCACCATCTCTCTTGGACACATTCAGTTCTCTATCCCCAAAGCTGTTGTCACTGAAGCTGTCACCTATGATATGATTCTTGGCACCAACTGGATGAAGGAAATGAATGCAGTTGTTGATATCAGCCAACAAGTACTCAAGTTTGATTACCAAGGCAAGAAGTATAGGGTTAAGGTGACCAGCTATGAGCAATCAAAGAAGAAGAAGAAGGTCACTATTCAGGAAGAATATGCCAGCAGTGAGGAGTCTACTACAGAAGAAGAAGAAGAATCTGAAGATGGAAATGATTCCAAACTCAATCCCTGAATCAATCTGGTGGATGACAGACCAGAAGATAATGTGTGGGCCAAGAACATCATCTCTATCACTATTGGAGCTATTGCAGGAGAAGCCAAAGGATGCCCTATATGCCTCAAGAGACACAAGTGTCCCGAGCACTCCTCTAAGATCATGGGAATAAGGAAATTGCCTGGTACAGCCTGCCCAGAGTGTAGAAGGAAGAAGAAGAAATGCAGACATGTTTCCGAAATACCTGCAACTGAAGCTGCAGAAGTATAAGCAATTTGGGGTCAAGAATCATCTGAGGAAGAAGAAACTTCTAATCAAGAAGTTCCTGAACAAGAAGCACCTGATGAAGAAGAGGTCCCTGAACTCATTCCCTAGGATGACCCTCACTGGACACCACCTGAAGACAATGACCCTTAGAATACAGAAGAAGGACCCAGTATAATCACCATTATCCCCAAGAAAGAAACTCACCAAGAAAAGGCTTTTCAACAAGAAAGATGTCTACACCAAATGGTCTTCCACTCTCCCTGAGACTACTGCTATCAGTGTCATCCGTTGGACCAACAAGAAAGACAGAGATCCCAGAGACCAGAACCCCCAACTACTCTTGTACAGTCCACCACCTTTCAAGAAGTCACCACAAGGTTACAAAGTCGATTTAGGAGACAAGGCTTCTTCACCTAAACAGAAATATACCCCTTGTCTACTCTTCCCCCAACCTATAATTAAGATGGGTACCAATTCCCAAGACAACAAGAGATAAATAGCTAGGAACATCATTTTTGGGCAATGGGATATTGCAACCATAGAAGACACCCTGACTGCTGAGACTGCAGACATCAGAAGATTCATCTCAGTCATGATGTTGCAGTGCACACTTTGAAGAAAGGAGATAGCTGAAGCCAGATCCAAAAAGCCAGATTCAAAAAAGCCAGACCAAGAAGCTTGGAAAAAGAATCCTCAAGATCTATGATTTGGGAGAAGACATCTTAGCTCTCATCAGACATGCAACCTGCCAAGGATGGGCAGAAGATGCCACCAACTTCATGGAAGCCCTTGACCCTACAGGAAGGAGGGGAATCAACTATCTCCAAGACCCCTCTATGAGAGCCAGATGGCCACACCTCAACCTTAGAGCTTGAAGACTTTCCACTAGTGGAGCTTCAGCCTTAGGAAAGCTCAAACTCAGCAAGGATATTGCCCAGTATACCCTGCTACACCCCAAAGCCAAACCCCCAACCAAAGCCCACCCAGAGGATATAGGATATGATCTTCACAGCCTAGAGGATGAATCTATCAAGCCTGGAAAAACCTTCATAGTCAGAACCAGATTAGCCATACAGCCACCCCAAGGAGCTTATATTCAACTGACCTCAAGGTCCAGACTTGCCAGAAAAGGGATAACTGTAGAAGGAGGAACCATTGACCCTGGATATACAGGCGAAATCAAGGTTATCCTATACAACAGCAGTGCAGAATGGCACTGAATCATTAGAGGACAGAAGATTATCCAAGCAGTCTTCATGAAGGCCAAGACCCCACAGTTACAGGAAGTCTCCGAACTAACTGAAGGAACAAGACAAGCCAAGGGATTTGGAAGTTCAAACAGAAAGGAGGTACATCTCCTTCAAGTTAACCACCTCAAGAGAAATGTTCCCCAGCAAGTATACCAGCAACCAGTCAGACTGTACAAGAATCTCATCCTGGAGCCTGGAGAACAAACTACCTTCGAAATCTTTGCACCACCCAACCCCAGAAATCTTTTCTTTGAACCCAAGGAAGATATCCCACACCTGGACATAGAGGGACACACATTCCCTGACAAGATAAACCCAGTGTACTCCCGAACAACCAACCAAAGTTGGGAGACTATCATCTTGCCAAAAGGAACCATCATAGGACATCTGGTGTCTTTTCTCAACCAAACTCATAGGGAAGTTTATGAACTAAACCTATTGGGAAATGGCAAAAGGTCCCAGAAGAAAGGAAAGACCCCTCTGCGACCCAGGACACAGTGAAGCCTTCCACCAATATTGGAGAAGAATTGACACCCCAACAACAGCAACAACTAGTAGAACTTCTCAACAAGTATCAAGATATCTTCACTACTGATTATGGCAACCTGCCATACAATCCATCATACCACCACAGTATAAATACAGGAAATGCAACACCCATCCAGCAGAAACCCTATAGAATACCTTATTATCTAAAAACATTCAAAAAAGAACACATCCAAGAACTCTTAGACAATGGAGTCATCCGACCCTCTACCAGCCCCTGGGCTAGCCCTATACTTATTGTACCAAAGAAAGGAGGATGGAGACTCTGTGTGGATTACAGGAAACTCAATTCAGTTACCAAAAAGGATGCCTATCCTCTGCCTAGAATTGATGATCTTTTGGATCAGTTATAAGATGCCAGATACTTCAGCAGTATGGACCTCTTTGCAGGATTCCATGAGATCCCCATGGACCCAAAAGACATTCAAAAGACAGCCTTCCTTGCTCTAGGAAAACTGTTCGAATACCTCCGAATGTCCTTTGGACTTTGCAATGCACCCCCCACTTTCCAGAGGATGATGAATTCAGTCTATACCCCCCTGATACACCACTGCCTGATTGTATACATGGATGATTCCAACATCTATTCAGCAAATTTCGAAGAATACCTGCACCACCTGGAGGAATTCTTCAAGCTTACCTGCAAAAACCACTTAAGGCTGAATGCAAAGAAATGCTACTTTGGGAAACAGAAACTTGAATTCCTTGGATTCATAGTCTCAAAAGAAGGAACCCATGCAGATCCAAAGAAAACTGAGAAGATCAACAATTGGCCAGTACCCAAGACTTCAAAAGAAACATTATCATTCCTGATGCTAGTATCCTACTATAGAAGATTTATCAAAGACTTTGCCCAAATTGCTGCCCCAATCCGGATCCTTCTCAAGAAAGGAGTGCTATTCAAATGGACAGAATCACAAGGAAAAGCCTTCAAAGAACTCAAAAACTGCATGACTACAGTATCAATCCTTGTGCGCCCCAATCTACAGAAGCCATTCATCTTGTATACAGATGCCTCTAAAGATGGCCTTGGAGCAGTTCTAGCCCAAGAAGGACCTGATCAACAGTACTATGTGATAGCTTATGTAAGCAGAGCTACTAATCAACAGCAGATGAACTATGGTAGCACCAAACTGGAATGCCTTGCAGTCATATGGGCAGTCACCCTGTTCAAGCATTACCTCATCAGAAAAAGGTTCACTCTGATCACAGACCATATAGCCCTCAAATGGTTATTCAACCACAAGGAACCCACCGGAATCCTAGTCCACTGGATCCTTATCCTTCAGGATTACAAAATCACCATTATCCACAAAGCAGGGAAAGCCCACAACAATGTTGATGTACTTTTCTGCCAGCCCCAATGAACCAGAAGAAGGGTGTCCCAAGGAACTATACCCTAAAGGAAGCTCCTCAGACCATCGAGGCATAAGAAGATCTCATCTGTAAAGAACATCAGAAAGCCCATCAAGGACAGATAAGTACAGAAGACAAGATTCGAAAACTGTATCAATACTGACCTTACCTCAGAACTCAAGTCTGAGACATTATTCAGAAATGTGACACTTACCAGAAGTACCAAGGAAAAAAGAACTATCAAGCCCCTTTGCAACCGATTCCCCCACCCACTCATATCTTTCAGAGATGGGGAGTAGATGTAATTGGACCTTTACCAGTTACACCAAGAAGAAACAAATACATCCTTATATTTGTAGAACATCTGACCAAGTGGCCCAAGGCTTTTCCAATGAAAATCGCAGATGCCTTAACCATTGTAGGCCTCCTCCATGGACTCACACTCAGATATGGACCCCCAGAAGAACTCATCTCTGACTGAGGCACGAAATTCATCAATAACATAATCACAAGTTATGCCCGAATTTACAAGATCTACCTCAAAAAGACCACATTATACCACCCCCAGACCAATGGCATGACAGAGAGAATGAACTAGACCATCAAGAAAGAACTTGCTTGAGTCAATTCTACTAATTGGGACCTCTGCTTACCTGAGATCCTATGGGAAATTCGGAACACCCCTGCTGCCTCCACCAAATAAAAGCCATTTGAAATGATGTTTACCAAGAGAACCAGAACTGCTGACCATGAGAATCTTGGAAACCTCCTCAAGAAGGCAGAATAGTTATGTAATCAAGCCCAAGAACAGATCATCAAAGCCCAAGAAAGACAAAAGAAGTATTATAACCAAAAATAGAAGGATCAGGAGATCAAGATTGGAGATCAAGTACTAGTTTGGAGAAGCATGATCGAAATGAATTTTGCCACCAAACTGGAACCCAAATGGAAAGGGCCTTATCTTGTACACAATATCAGAGGAACCAGCATCTATTTAAGAAGCCTGGATGGATAAACTCTGAGAATACCAGTATATATCAATCATCTCAAACTATATCTCCCCTCTACACCATGAGCCAAAGGATTGATCAGTGCCTCCAGACATTGGTCCTCAGCTCCTTCCAAGCCCTACCAGTCCCTCTATCCCAATTTGGTCAACCTAATGGAAGCCCCCTTCAGAGGATCCAAGCTCATCAAGAAAATCTCACCCTGGCCAGATGCCTACTACAAGTCCACCAACTGTAGACCTATTATACAATCGGTGAACAATTGCAGAACCTCCCAGCCCCAGAGCAGACCTACATCAGGAATACCACAAGTCTGACCAGAAGAGACACTATTACCACAGACAGACATACACCCTTTACAAACGAAATATCACAGCCCTAACATAGACACAATTCTCCCTGAATGACATTCAAGGAATGAACCCTATTACCTATTTGAGCATCATCAACTCTATTGAAATCCTATTCCCTGAAGAAGAAGAAGAGCTCATAGAATGGAGTGACCCTAGTACAGATAATGATGGAACAGGTATAGATGCAGAAGCAGCCTATGCTTGTTGGGATGATGACTGAAGAATAGTCTGGGACAGACTACCCTTCAGTGGAGGCTAATGTGATAAACCAAAACATATCATCTGAATTATACTTTAACCAGATGATGTGAACAATTAGCCAAGATGATGTAAACACACAGCATAGTAACCAGCAACCATTGCTGTGAAAAACTGTATAAATAACCAGATATACCAGAAAGAGTCTGTTTACCTGTACAGACTCTGTACACCATACAGACTCTGTACACTGTACAGGTCCTGTACACTGTACAGATCCTGTACACTATATAGACTCTGTATATCTGCCATAAGTAGCAGATCTATAGTTAGCCACATAGCAACCAGATAGCAACCAACCTATATAAATTACCCCAGAGACAAGAGTGAATAAACCTCAGTCCAAAATTGAAGCAAAAGACAAGTCTGCCTACCACACTTCAAGAGGAACTCTACAGCTACTGTTAGGAGATTGTGAGCTTATTTCCCCACTCTAGTCCACTTTCCGATATAAAGAAGAGTTTGTTATGTTTTTGGTTCACTTGCCAGATAAGCCTGGAGAATCCAAGTTTGCTGCCAAGTTCAAGGAAGAACTTCACCACCTTTTCCAAGTCATTTGCTGCATTCCCAGAGAGTCCTATTCTTACCACAAGCCAGTCTATCGATGCAACTTTGCAGTGACTTGTTCATGTAAATGAAGTCAGTCTTGATGTAACTTGCCAAGAATCCAAGTTAATTCCCAGTTAAGCCACCATTTTCAAGAAGTCCGCTGATTCAGGAAGAATTTGTGTCATCCACCATTTTCAAGTTATTTACATTTCCAGAAGAACCTGTGCCATTTGAGTAGTATTCCCAGTTGAAGCCAAATCTGTGACATCCAAGTTATTTGTTATTCTCAGTGGGCCCGATATAGAAGAAACCATGCCATACATTCCCAGTGAACCCAAGAAGAATCTGCCACCAGTATAATTTCCAGTAAGCCACCATTTCAGGGAAGTTATACCAAATCAAGCCATCTGCCAGAAATCACATACTTTTGGAAACCGCTCATGCTATATACAAATTCTGCCATTCTCAGTTGACCCGAATAAGGAATCTCCTTGTGCTATACAAGATCGTCATACAGAAATCGCATAAGGAGAACTGCTAAATTGTAGACTATTATATACAAGAAGAGCATCATGCTATACAAAGAAATCAACTGCTACTCAAGAAGAAAACCCATTCACAAATCGCTGCTATACTCCAAAGAACTGTCTCAATTAGGAAATCAATACACAAATCACTTGCAGATATCCAGCTTTGACTATTATACTACTAAACACCAAGGACCTCAGGAATCTTAGAACATTTTATTGCTTTTTGACAAAGTAACTGGGGGCTCAAGCCAAACTACATCAACCCCCAACCTTGTAATTTACCTCCATTGAGCCAGCACATTACACTATCTTGGACATAGGCCTTTCTTGTTATGCATCTCAATAGTCTTTAAAAATTATTAGCAGAGTAGTGGAGACTCCTTGATAAAGAAATCTATAATATATAGATAAATTGAACTCATAGATTATACTGTAATATATATAGACAACTATATCAATATTATTATAAAGCTAAATAGCCTATGTGTAAGATTTACTAGATTTACTAAATGGGGTTTTATCTGTAACTAGTTCTGTATACCTCTCAAGATCATTGATGTTTTGAAAATAGATATAGAAAAACTAACTATCATCATCTAAATATTTGAGAAATATATAAGTTGTGGTATAATTAGCTAATAATATAAGAGTTTTGACATCAAAAATAAACTTTATCTTTTTTCTGTATAATTCACATTACACCAACTTTAAGTAATAGTTTTCAATATAACTCAGAGAAAAGGTACTATAAAAATATCATTAAGCAAGAGTTCTGATGGATATACTGGGTTAGGTGGACCTGGGGTATTTAGCTGGCAGTATATAGGGAGAGGTTATGGTCTAGGGATGGGGGCTTTGGAGGGTTGAAGGGTGGAGAGGGCTCTGGAGGAGGACTGGTGTCAGGTGAAAATAGGGAAAAGTCTGGCCCCTCTAGCTTTGCAGACAAGGTGAAGGTAAGTAGATGGCTGGCTGGAAATAGAGCTGGTACTGCTGAGGGGAAGGACAAGGCAAGCATTGAGAGGGGGAGTGGTACTCAGGTGGGAGATGTGAGTGTAGGTGCTGGAGGTGCTGTGACTGGGGGTGTGACTGTTGATGGGAGTGTGATAGAGAATCAGGAAAAAAAAAGAGATGTGATGGCTGATGGCCAGAGGGGGCAGGGGTTTCCAAAGCTGAAGGGGGATTTGGTGGATAGTGTGATGAGGCTGATGGTGGCACCATTGCTCAGGAAGTTGATCTCAGAGTTTGTAGCTATCTTGTACTTCTGGGGCTTGACAGTGATAGCAAGGATGATCCTGGGGATTATCTCAAAGCAGGTGGCTGGAGCTGCCTCAGTGAAGTTTCTGAAGAGTCTGGAGAGAGTTGAGGTGGGTTTTGAGGATATGGGCCCACTGGAAGAGACTTTGAAGTCTGGAGTAGCAGTAGGGAAGGTAGTGGTCCCAATGGTATAGTGCTTGAGATGGGACCCCAGGGTAGTGTAGTTACTGGTGAAGGGGGTGCCCATGGTGACAAAGAAGAAGACTAAGAGAAGAGTGGAGGAGGTGATGATAGAGTATAGTGATGTAGTAGATATCAGTTTCCAGATATAGGAGGGGACTACCTTTAGGATGGGGGATATAGATATCTGGATTAGACTGGCTAAGAGAGAGGCTATGGGGAAGACAAGTGACTGACCTTTGGTGATGATGTGGGGGGCCTTGTCTGTAGAGTATCAAGGGTGAAAGGGAGTGAAGAGGAGGAGGAGGACTTGTTAGAGACTCTGGAGGAGTTGAGTAGTACTGTCAAGAAGAGGGTAAAGGCCTGGAAGTTATATGTAAAGTCAATATATCTGGAGATTATCAATGGGAAATATATTCACACTGATAAGGGGCAGTGGAAGAGGGCTCAAGAGTGTAGGAGATAGAGGGAGCTACTGGTGAGTATAGAGAGAGGGGTGAAGGTGAAGGCTGGAGATGCTGAAAAGTCTGCAGGGGTGAAGGTAAGTGTCTGGGCTAGTAAGGGCAGAGGAGATATGGTGGAGGGCCTGGAGGGGCTGGGAAGGTACAATACAAGAACCTATATGCTGATGATATATTTGAAGCCTAAGAACTGGTATTAGATAACACTCTCCCCTGATCTGGCAGAGTCCAGCTGCAAGGGGTCAGGTAGCAGAGGATGAGCTGATGAGGGGTGCTCAGAGGGTATACTTTGGGGTTCCTGACATGTTGAAAGGCGGATAGATGGTGGTAGTTGGCAAGGATGAGCTGGTGGATATCCCAGAGGAGAGGTGGGATGAGACTATCAGTATAGGGGCAGATATATACCATGATGCTCAATGTAGGAAGGCCAGAGATGCTGAGAGGAAAGGAGGTGGGGAATCTGCTGTAGATGAGCAAGATGATAGATAACTTCACAGCTGAGGAGTTGGGGGAAGTGGATCTGTGTGTGATGCCTGAGGAGCACTGGGCATAGATTCTATATAGAGATGGGGTGGTGGAAGCACTGAAGGCAGAGATACTTGTGATTTTCCTGGAGGAGGAGAGATATGAGATTGATAAGGCAAGGGAGACTGAGCTGGCAGTCATTACTAGTGAGTGAGCTGCCTACTGTTGGGCAGAGCATCATGGGTTGTAACTCTGGTAGGAGGCATGCCTGGAATATCATGAGGACTTCAAGGAGAAAGAGGATGGGGCAATGGCTGAACTTCTGGTAGGGTTGAAGGTACCAGAGGCTGAAGAAAAGGGACTGGCTACAGAATATGACTTAGACTTGACAAAGGAGGAGTTGAATGCAGATTTGTAGAGGATGAGATTGATAATCAACATTATTTCTTATAAACAGTACAACTAACATTTTCTCTCTGAATGTGAATAGATTAAGGGGATCTGGGCAGCATAAGAACATTTTTACTTAGCTTAAGGGATTAGAGGCTGATCTCTTTTTACTGCAGGATGTATGGTGTAAGGATGAGAAAAATCAGGTGGATTGGACTAGAGAATGGGGAGGAGCTACTGCTTGGAGTGGCAAAGTAGTGATTCTGATGAGGAAGGGTAGAGGAGATTTGAGCAGAATCAGAAGATGGGGTAACTATTTGGTCTAGAGAGAATGGCATTGACCTGGGTGAGAATTAGCTCCTGCTACTACCCTGTGGTTAGGGGTGAGTGGATTGAGTGGATTAGGGATCTTTTGAAGAAGAGCATTCTCTTAGAGGAAGGTGTCAATGTTCTGGGAGGTGACTTTAATATAGTGCAGGATCCACAGTTAGATAGAATGGATGGGGGGAGGAGTGCAGGTGAGAGGAGTGGTGGTCTGGATAAGTGGAAGGAGGTAGAGAACCTTAGCTCCTTAGGAGATATGGGCAGGATACAGTGGGGTAACACAAGGGTCTATACACACTGGGTGAATAGACTGAGTACAAGGATTGACTGGATTCTGATGGCCAAATATTGGGGTGTAGATATTTGGAGGACTCTGGAGGTGGAGTGATGCACATGGTCTGATTACTGGGGGCTATTGGAGTAGGAGTGGTTTGGAGAGAGTGGAGATGGACCCAGACATTGGCACCTTAACTCCTCCCTGCTGGCTGAGAAGGTGTTGTGGGATCCATGAGTAGAGGACATTCAAGAGAAGATTGTTAGCTGGATATATGAGAGTTCTTCTGTGGGTGTCCATTGAATGAGGTTGAAGGAGACTGTGAGGGTTTATTGAGGAAGAGCTGGTAGAGAGGCTGGGAGGTAAAGAAGGAAGTGAGTAATGTGTACTTCTAATAGGCTGATTAGATTGCAGATGGAATGGGCTGATTTGCTTTCTTTTGAAGAGGTGGAGGATTGGTGGTTAGAGAGGGCAAAGTTGGAGGTAGTGGAGCTACAACAGGTATTGAGAGAGGAGGAGGAGATTTGTATGAAAGGAATGGCTGCCAGATTATGGTGGCAGGGGCTTGAGGAGGGAGAGCAGCCTACTAGATACTTGTCTAGACTCCTCCAAGCTAGGAGAGTATGATATCGATAGGATGGGGTCTTTGATGCTGAGGGAGAAATAGTGCATGGTATACAAGATACTGAAGGAGAGATGGAGGGGTCTGTAGAGTGAGGAGAAAGGGGGTTCAGATGAAGAGACAATTGGAGATATGCTGGAGGAGTAGGACCTACTGCAAGTAGAGGGACTTAGTGACTTTATCTTACTAGTCCAAGAGGAGGAGATCCAGAGAGTCCTTATAGCAACTAAAATTGGAACAGTACCAGGAGAGGATGGGTTACCTTGGGACTTCTGGAAGAAGATGGTGAAGGTCTCTTGAGTGTTAAGAGAGATGGCAGTCCTCTGTGACCATGTTCTTCTGAATAGTGAGTGGGTTGGAGAGCAGAACTTGGGGCTGGTGGCCTTATTGTACAAAGACAAGGGGAGGAGAGAGGACTGGAAGAACTAGAGACTGATAATACTTCTGGATATAAACAGGAAGATAGTGACTAAGGTGATTGTTGTGAGGCTACAGAAGGTTGCCCAACAGGTGCTGGGTAAGGAGCAGTGGGGCTTTATTGGAGGCAGGCTTATCAGAGATGAGACTGCCTGGATGTATGGCATCATTGAAGGGGCTCAGGCTTGTGGACTGGATGGAAGACTGGTCTTTTTGGATCAGGAGAAGACCTATGACTGTGTTCAGCATGTATGGCTGGGAAAGGTGCTGGATAGAATTGGTGTTTCCTCACAATTTTGAGCTTCAATGTTGAATCTGCTGGAGGGCAGTAGGGCTATACTGATGTGTAATGGTCACTGGAGTTTGGCATTTCCCTTAAGTAGAGGAGTTCCTTAGGGGGACCTGCTGTCTCCTATTCTTTATGCTCTTTCATTGAAACCTTTGATGGATAGAATATGATGAAAGGTGGCAGGGCTCTCTATATATGGGGAGGTGTAGAAGGTGGGGGTCTTTGCAGATGATATGGTAGTTAGACTTGGATCAGTGGCAGATATTGAGACACTTAAGGATATGGTGGAATGGTCTGAGGTGCACTCTGGAGTAAAACTCAACTAGCATAAGTGTGAGACAATGGTTTTGAGGAATAGACTAGTGGGGGGGGATATCATTGGAACAATTGTCCCCACAGGAGAGGTAGTACAGTATCTGGGTATCTTCCTCTCTGTATATAGATCTGTTTTATCATGAGTGTGGTAAGAAAGGAGGGTGGTCATGTGGGGGGAGGCCCTTAGAGGTTGGGGAGGTTGCCACATCTCCCTTGCAGATCAGGTGTTGATTTTGAATGTCTACTGGTTCCCCAAGCTATGGCATGTGACCTATTACTTAGACTTTCTAGCTTAGGTAGTGAAGAGACTGACAAAACTGGCTTGAGATTGGATTTGGGCAGAGAGGAGGTCCCAGATCAGCTGGGATACTCTTGCAGCATCAGTGACTAGGGGAGGTCTAGGCCTTGTGGATTTTTCTAAGAGGCTGTACTGCCTGCAAGCTTGGTGGTTGAAAAGGACTGTTGAACTGCAAGGAGGGGGTTGGGTGCCACTAATGCAGAAGGTATGGAAGATGAGATTCTCTCCTTGGGGGTCATTAGGAGATTTGCTATCTCTGGTGGACCTGGATGGAAGCTGATGGCTGTGATATAAGGGCTTCTGATAGGGGGTGGTGGATGGAGCACACTGTATTGGCCTATACTGGAGGAGTAATGAGGAGGAGATGCTGTGGAGACCAGCTATATAGAGATGGGACAGACTGCTTCTGGGGGGCATTCCATTTTCTGAGTTTGATATTTGTAATGGGGTCAAGTGTCAGTGGGGTCTTGGTCAGAATATTTGGCCAAGTAGTTGGCAGGCAGTGAGAATTGGTGAGGAGTGGGACTGGGCCAGAGTCTGGTCATGGAGTGCTGAGGTAAGGAGATGGCTTCCTCCCAAGTTCTGAGTGATATGGTGGAGGATGCTGCAGATGAATGTAATGTTGAATTTCTGTACTGGTCATCTGATGGATGGTAGCCATTTAGATTGTGAGGAGTGTTATAATGTAGGGCAAGTTGGGGGTTTTGTACAGATGCCAGAACATTGGCTGGGAGAATGTGAGGTTCTAGGGGACTTTTGGATAGCAGTGGAGGATTGGCTGAGTTTGGAGAAGAGACTGGATAGGGAGTGAGGACACTGGAAGAATTTGAAATCTAGGCTAGTGAGTGGTGTGGGAAATGAATGGCTCACTGTAGGGTGAGTTTTAGCTATTTGAGTAGGACTGGCTGGACACTGGCTCTTTGTTTTTGAGGAGGGACAACAGATAGGTCTGCAGGAAAAGTTGCTAAGGTGGGAGGAGTTGATGGGTGAGTTATTGACAGGGTGGTGGGTGGGCTGGAGTGTAAGCACACAACCTCCAAGCTACAGAAATCACACATCACCCTCTGAACAAGCCACTGAAATCACATGCGACCTCTGAACAAATCTGGAAATCACCTGCTCGATCACGAAGCTGAGTCAAACTGAAGTCACAGTATACAAAGCTGAGTCAATATGAAGTCATGGAATACAAGATTTACACAAACAGAATCTTACCAATTAGGACCAAATGCATATATACCGAGCTCCAAGATGCATCGAAACAGAGAACCAAAACAAACAACAACCACAACTTCCAAACACACAAACATGATCACTGAGATCTACAACTGCATCTGCGCTGACATTTGGAATGCCATTGTCAACCAAGCCACACCCCCTCTGCCCCTCATGAATATCCATAGCCTAGCACCCCTCTACTTCATGGAAGCTAGATGGAATGCCCTGAACATGCTTAATGAGGCCCACCAGATCGGACAAATCTCAAGCTACTACCAGATCGGCCACCTCCTGGAAGATATGGTCAAACACCACTATAATACAGATATTACCCAGATGTCTCAACACCAGAAGCTCATCGCCCACAAACACTGAGAACTCTTCTATGAGTATAGCACCTTTATTCCCCATCTCCGAGTTACTACCAGTGAAATGGTTGCTACCCTGTCCTATGGCCAAATCAACAATATGATATAAGAACTCAACCACAAGTATCTCAAGTACGTTGAAACCACAGACAGAACCTTCCCACACCCTGATGACCACATCCTGCAAATGCCCCAAGTTGGATATGCCATGAAGGACATCTACGATATAATCCAATTTGATGAAGATGAAGCAGAAGACAATGATCCCTCCAACACTGAAATGACCTCAAGCCAAGGATCTCTACCAACCCTGATCACACTGCCAACCTTGCCGATGAACTTACAACAGTTCATAACCACCTACGAGACTTATTGGGACAATGATCACTGGCATGAATACCAACCTGCATTCACCCCCAATTACTTCAACTACAATGAAGAGACCAGAGAACACAACCTGTATCTCCAGACAACTCTCTAGATTGAACCAACCACTCTACCATCTGAGTATGAGTGACATGAACTACAGCTGCCAGCTTACTACAACTCTGCAACTCATAGTGCTGTAACCTATAGAAGATATGCAGACAGTGAATCTGATGAAAGCAAAAACAATGCACCACTCCTTCGCCCACCAACACCTTATCCAGCATATGAGACAGATGATGCTATCCTATGGGATGATGACGAAGTCCCAATGTATTACTACCTCAGCGATCAAGGAGAAGTAATCTGCAAACCACTCTTCCTAGATGACTACTTCATCAGAGATGATGTCATTGATGGTGATGTCATTGAAGACTATCCAGACAGTGCCTAAACCTATAAATAGCTTAGCAGTCATAGTATAGTTAGATTAGTCTAGTATGACGTGACTGTGAACTGACTCAGCAGTCAGACGATCTCTTGATATGTCAGATTACTCTTGTACTACATGACTGCATTCTGACTTAGCAAGGCACTTAGTGCTACATCCATATTTAGCATAGTCCAGATAGCCCCTCACTAGTATAAATACCCCCTCCCCCAGACCTCAGAATCTCAGACTTGAACAATCCGAACACAACTCCTGAGCACTTCCCTACAATATCTCTTTACACAACTACTCCTAGTATAGCAATATCATGAATAGCGAATAAACCTATTTAATAACCCACAAACCATTCTTAAGTAAATCTGCTCCCCATTAGGTCCCACTCCTAACTCTATTACGAAATTTCCTAATTGGGTATTGTCTGCAGCGATATGCCAATTCAACTAAGCTGGTCTTAGTTTCTTGAACTTCCTGAAATATGGAAACTCCTGAACATCCAGAACTAGTCCAAAAAAGGACTTTGGTTGAGACATCAACCCGATCTTAAAATCAATAAGCGTAGAGGACATACTCCATATGAAATTGATCTTGACCATAAGAAAACAGTCTTCCAGAATATCCAGAACTTCCAAAAAACCCTTCTAGAACTACATAATGATTACCCTAAAAAGCAACCCTCTTACAACTTGGTAGCAGTGGTTTATAATCCAATTCCACTTCAAGATGCTTCCTCATCCCACTATAAACCTCTCTGAGAATTCCTACAAGTTGGTATAAAGCCCAACCTCTGAACTGGAATTTATCCTGAACTATCTAACAATCTGGAGAGAATTAAACCTGATGTATAAGGACAATTTGACCTCCACACCTGCAACAAGTGGGACAAACTTCATTCAAAGAAAGAAGTACTCCGATTAAACTAGCAAATAGGTGAACATCTATTCACCGAACTCCTTGCACTACACCCAGCAAGTCAAGACAAAGAATGTCTTATAGAAGCCTTCTTTACTCTTCTCAACAAGAGTTTTGTCAGCTCCACAAACCCGAGTGACCTAGGACAACCAGCAGCAGTCTTTCTAGCCTTAGTTCCTCATAAAGTCCAAGCCTCTGTAGCCAAGTGGCTCAACTCTACCGACTTTCACCGTACCAGGACCAAGACCGCATTATACTACCGATTCCAGAACAGCAAGGCCTGCCATATTCTTAAGGAAGAAGTAAGAGAAACCCTTCATCAACTACCTGACCCTGAACCTGAAGCAGGCCCTGCTACAGCCCTACCCGAATCTGAAACCAACACTGAACCTGAACTTGACTTTGAATTAAGTCCATCTGAAATCAGATATACAACTGATTCTATCTACTTTGACACCGAGCAAACCCAATTACATGGGGACCAAATTGAAGAGGAGGAGAAGTATCTCAGTGAATTCGATCCCGGATATACCACTGAAGGAAATGCACCTCCATCAGGACAGAACACACCTACACAGCAATAGACAGCTATCTATTAAGCCTTTACCCCAGACCCACAACTATTACTCCAGCAACTTACACAGACCCAAAGAACCCCATCACACTCTGCACCAGTACCTCAAGTAGTACCAGTAACACTACTACCAGCAGTCCAACTGCCTCCAGTAAACAATATAGCAAATCAACAGATTCTAGACCTCACAGCCCAGGTAGCAATAATGGCAGCAACCATTACTACCTTAGCCAAACAGACCCAACCTACCAAAAACCTGAGCCTACCTACCTTCAATAGTACTGCACAAGAAGTCCAAAGCTTCATTAGTATAGTTGACACTAACTTTGAAGCCAACCAATGGACCAATGAGCAAGTTACTGACCACCTCCTGACAAACAACCAAGACCACACTCTGGAACAACTCTTTGCTACCACTACAGCCTATGTCCGCTGAGTTGTCACATTCTTCCAAGGACCTGCTAAAGAATGGTGGCAAACTCTTCCTGAAAAACCCCTCACATGGGACACCCGACCTGCAGTAGTTGCTCAAAATACAGCAAACAATACCCCAGAATATGGAGCCCATCCTGCAGCCCCTGGACTCAAACAACTTATGATTGCTCAATACCACAGCGAAACCATGATTGCTGAATCTCAAGTAAAACTCTGCAACCTCAAATTTGATGTACATGGGAAAGAAGAATTCGAAACCTTCTGTACAAAACTCGAGTCACTCCTGAACACTGTTGGCCTAGGATATATTGCCAATGATGAAGCACGAAATGGTACAAGAGCAGACCATTTATTCAATGCCCTGCCTGAATGGCTTACTAGAAAAATCTGAGAACAAGGATGCCCAGTTGGTTGTGACCACTAACAATAGTGCCTGGCAAGAATCAAGACTATGGTCAAGTGGATCCTAACAGCTGGACCCATTCTGCCCCGAAGACAATTCAACAACAAGGAAAGACTTGGATCAAGAAAGAAGAACCCAAGCATGAAGCATCCCAAGCTCCCTCAACATCTACTTCATGGATACCTAGAAATCATAAACCCACCCAGCCGAGTACCTTCAAGAAACTCACTGAAGGCAAAAGAAATGAACTTAGAAGAAGCAGAGCATACTTCTATTGCTGAAAGACAGGACACATGGCCAGTGTCTGCCCTAACCAAAAACCCCAAACAGCAACATGAGCAACTGTTACCACTCTGCACCACCTCAACAATCTGACCACCAGAATACTAGACTTTGTCAAGTTAAGACAAACTGCTAAGGCCCCAACCAAAGGAAGTCAAAAAGCAGCCGGATATGACCTGTATGCAGCCAAAGAAGCTACAGTCTCCAACCAAGAAGTCAAACAAGTTTATACAGAAATCAGCATCCAAATTCCTGAAGGACATGTTGGAAGAATATACTATTGCAGCAGCCTAGTATTGAAAGGACTCTCAGTAGAAGGAGGAGTTATTGACAAAGATTACACAGGCGAAATTATTGTCCTCATCTGAAACCACAATTGGACACCCTTCAAGATTCCCATTGGATTCTGTATTGCCCAGATCCTATTCGAAAAAATCGAGTCAACCCTGACAGTCAAGGAAGTCCCTGAACTACTGCCCACTATCTGAGGATCCAAAGGATTTGGTTCATCAAACAAGGCCCCAGCCCAATCTACCATGAATAAAGAAGAACAATTCTACAAGAAAATTGAAGATGGATATGTATCAAGTGGCCGATGCCCCCATGGCATTGGAATGTACTCTTTCCAAATAATTGATGATTGCTTCTCTTGTGTCAATGAACTGGCTCAAAGAAGAACCAACAGAAGGAAAGCTCCTATAACTGAAATTACCACCATTGGATCAGACAAACTGCTTACACTTAAAGCTTTTGTCAATTGAGCACCTGTCAAGATTATGATAGACAGTGGTGCCTCAGGCAACTTCATCAATGAAGAAACAGCCAACAGACTCAAGGTCTTTACCTCTCCAGTACAACAAACTCAAGCAGTTGCTACAGCTGATGGAACTTCATATGTTATTAGCAAGAAAGTCTGCAATCTACCCTTCTGAATTGGTGACTACTGAGTACATGTTACTCTCCAGATTGTACCACTTCTCAACAATGAGATCATTCTTGAAACCCTATGGTTGAAACAAGAGAACCCTATGATTGATTGGGTAAACCATTCTCTGACCATCAAGAAAGAATGCCACAACTTCAAATTGCAAGGCGAGAAGGACCCACTCAACTCTAGTGACTCTGGACCAAAGATCACCCACATTAACAAGTTACAACTCAAGAAATTAGCCAAGAAATGCCCTCTTTTTGCCATCTCCATCTGCCCATCCAAAGGAGAACCCAAGAGCTCTGAAGAAGACTTTTTCAAAGTTGACAGCCGTGTCAGACCACTATGCCAGAAATTCCAAGACATATTTCTAAAGAAGCTTCCAAAAGGCCTACCTCTCAAACGAGCAGTAGACCATGCCATCAAGACCATCCCAGATGCCAAACCAGCCTTCAAGTCAATCTACTACATGTCACCAAGAGAAATCGATATACTCAAGAAAAAAATCAATGAGCTCCTAGAATAAGGATTCATCAGACCCAGTGTATCACCCTATGGTACACCAGTCCTCTTTGTTGTAAAGAAAGGAGGAGACCTGTGAATGTGCATTGATTACCATGATCTCAATGAACAGACTATCAAGAACTGTTGCCCACTACCCAGAATCGATGAAATATTCGATAGACTTATCAACCTGCAATTCATGAGCTCTTTCAATCTGCGAAATGGTTACTGGCAAATTGCCATAAAAGAAGAAGACATCTACAAGACAGCCTTCTGAACCTGCTATGGACACTTTGAGTTCCTGGTTATGCCCTTTGGCTTAACTAATCCTCCTGCAACCTTCCAGACACTGATAAATACCATCCTACACCCATACCTAGACAAATTCATTGTTGTCTACATTGACAACATCCTAGTCTTCAGCAAAACCCTGGAGGAACATCTCGAACACCTTGAACTAGTACTACTGAAACTCTGAGAAAACCAACTCTTTGCAAAACTCAGCAAGTGTGAATTCCTCCTGAAGGAAATTCAATTCCTTGGACACATTGTCACCCCAAATGGAATCAAAGTGGACCCCAGCAAAATCTCTGCAATCAAGGATTGGCCCAGACCAAAGAAGCTGAAAGACCTCCAATCATTCCTGGGATTAGCAAATTATTACCAGCGATTTGTTGCCAACTTTGCCAAAATCGCTACCACCCTTACCCAAATAACCAAGCACAACAAGAAAGGAGAACAGCTCTGGACCATGAAATAATTGAAAGACTTCAACAATCTTGTGAATTAGGGACCTGAACAAGATACAGCCTTTTAAGCATTGAAAGATGTCTTGATAACCACTCCAGTGCTTCAAGCAGCAAATCCTACTCTACCATATGAAGTTACTACTGATACCTCTGACCTAGCCCTTGGAGCAGTACTCATGCAAGAAGGACACCCTGTGGCCTATCACTCCCATAAGTTCAATGATGCCGAAATCAACTATGCAACTCATGAGAAGGAAATGTTAGCCATTGTAGACACTCTGATCAAATAGTGACCATACCTAGAAGGAGCACACTTCACCATATTGACTGACCACAAGTCATTAGTCAATATCAAGACCCAGGCTACTCTTTCTCGAAAGCAAGCCAGATGGATGAAAGTCCTCACCAACTTTGACTATGAAATCCAGTACTGCCCTGGCAAGGAAAATATTGTTGCCAATGCAATCTCCAGACCACCCATTGAAGAAGTTATCCAAACTCTCACCCTGGTTACAAACTCTATCATGGAACAAATTATCACAGTATGTGCTGATGATAAGGCAGCTCAAGCACTCTGAGAAATCCTGAACAGTGATGATGCTGACAAGCATACCTGGTACAATCAATACCAACTCAAGGACAATGCTATCTACTACAAGGACAGATTGTATATTCCAAACAACCGAGACCTCTGACAGACTATTCTATTCGAATGTCATGACGCCCCTATAGCTGGACACTTAGGATTTGATAAATGCTACGAAGTTATCTCCTGAAACTTCTATTGGCCCCACATGGTATATCAGCTAAAGACCTACATCACTTCCTGTAATGCCTGCCAATACAACAAGTCCTCAACACTAGCAAAACCTGGTCTACTCCACCCTATCCCAGTACTATCTGCTAATTGGGAACAAATCTCTATAGACTTCATTGTACAACTACCCCGAACCAAGAATGGAAAAGATACAATTGTTGTCTTTATGGACTATCTCAGCAAACAAGCCCACTTTGTACCAACCACCACCACTGCAACAGCACCAGACATAGCCACACTCTTGTTTGACAATATCTTCTACTATCATGGTCTTCTGAAGATCATTGTTAGTAACTGAGACCTGAAATTCACCAGCCATTTTTGGAAAGCTCTCCATGCACACCTTGGAACAAACTTGCACTATCCACAGCCTTCTACCCTGAAACTGATGGCAAAACCAAAAGAATGAACCGAACTCTGGAACAAATGCTAAGAAACTATGTTTCCTACAGACAAGATGATTGGCATGAACACCTCAATGCAGTCGAGTTTGCCTATAACAACAGCAAGCAAGCCTCTCTTGGAATGACCCCATTCTTTGCCAACACTGGATGAAACCCAAACACCCCTCTGACACTCATCCGAAATACTGACAAACCCTCCACAGTTGAAGCTATTGAAGAATTCCTGCTCCGAATGCATAACCTAAGCCAGATCGCAATTGAGAATTTATCATGAGCTCAAGAACAACAGTTACAGTATGTTAACCAACACCACTGAGAAGAAACCTTTGATATTGGAGAAAAAGTTCTACTAGACATCCGAGGATACCAAGTTGACAACCTCAAGTACAGACCATCTATGAAGCTGAACAGCAAGTTCATTGGACCATTCGAAATCATTACACAAGTCTCTCCTACTTCCTACAAATTGGTGCTACCAGACACCATTAAGATTCACCCAGTCTTTAATGTCCAACGTCTCAAGTGATATAATGAGAATGATGATGAACTATTTCCAAACCAAATCACAGAACCACCTGCATCTATCATTATCAATGATTAGGAAGAATACAAAGTTGAACAAATCCTCAACAAATATGGACACAAGAACCACCCTGAGTACCTTGTCAAATGGAAAGGATACCCGATTCATGATACAACATGGGAACCCAAGCACAACCTCCAGAATACTACTGACTTAGTTCAGGAATATGATTCCTTAAATAACTGAAACCTGAATACTCTGATACCTATCAGTATATACTATATATTACCCTCCTGAATACTATAATTATCATGAACAAAATCAAGAACTCAGCAAGTCAAGACAAAAGAATACCAACTCTCTAGAAAAATAGCAAAACTGAAAGCAAGCCTATTCTCCCTGTACCACTGGTGAGAAACAAGGCATAGATATTTAAGAAGATTCCTTAGAGGAAATTCTCCAGCAGTGAATGACATCAGAATCACTTCCGGTGCAAGGCATTGAATACACGACCCTTTAATGTGTGAATCCAACATATTAAGCAACTATACTATGAGTATACCACTTTCTGAAAAAATGGACTTTACCAGACTTTTGACCTCCCAAATGGTGTAATGACACTAGAACAAAATTAGAAGCCCCAATGAGGATGTCGAAAGCTAAGAAGGGGAGAGTTGTAAGTGCACAACCTCCAAGCCACAGAAATCACATGTCATCCTCTGAACAAGCCACTGAAATCACACGTGACCTCTGAACAAATCTGGAAATCACCTGCTCAATCACGAAGCTGAGTCAAACCAAAGTCATAGTGTACAAAGCTGAGTCAATATGAAGTCATGGAACACAAGATTTACACAAACAGAATCTTACCAATCAGGACCAAATGCATATATACTGAGCTCTGAGACATATCGAAACAGAGAACCAAAACAAATAACAACTACAACTTCCAAACACACAAACATGACCACTGAGATCTACAACCACATCCACGCTGACATTTGGAATGCCATTGTCAACTGAGCCACACCCCCTCTGCCTCTCATGAATATCCATAGCCTAGCACCCCTCTACTTCGTGGAAGCTAGATGGAATGCTCTGAACATACTTAATGAGGCCCACTGGATTGGACAAATCTCAAGCTACTACCAGATTGGTCGCCTCCTGGAAGACATGGTCGAATACCACCATGATACAGATATTACCCAGATGTCTCAACACCAGAAGCTCATTGCCCACAAACACCAAGAACTCTTCTATGAGTACAGCACCTTTATTCCTTGCCTCCGAGTTACTACCAGCGAAATGGTTGCTACCCTGTCCTATGGCCAAATCAATGATATGATATAAGAACTCAACCACAAGTATCTTGAGTACATTGAAACCACAGACAGAACCTTCCCGCACTCTGATGACCACATCCTGCAAATGCCCTAAGTTAGATATGCTATAAAGGACATCTACGATATAATCCGATTTGATGAAGATGAAGCAGAAGACAATGATCCCTCCAATGCCGACATGACCTCAAGCCAAGGATCTCTGCCAACCCTGATCACACTGCCAACCTTGCTGATGAACTTACAACAGTTTATAACCTCCTATGAGACTTATTGGGACAATGATCACTGGCACAAATACCAACCCATGTTTACCCCCGATTACTTCAACTACAATGAAGAGACCAGAGAACACAACCTGTATCTCCAGACAACCCTCGAGATTGAACCAACCACTCCACTACCCGAGTACAAGCGACATGAACCACAGCCACCAGCTTACTACAACCCTGTGACTCATAGTGCTGTAACCTATAGAAGGTATACAGATAGTGAATCTGATGAAAGCGAAAACAATGCACCACTCTTTTGCCCACCAACACCTTATTCAGCATATGAGACAGATGGTGCTATCCTGTGGGATGGTGATGAAGTCCCAATGTATTACTACCTCAGCGATCAAGAAGAAGTAATCCGTGAACCACTCTTCCTAGACAACTACTTCATCAGAGATAATGTCATCGATGGTGATGTCATCGAAGACTATCCAGACAGTGCCTAAATCTATAAATAGCTTAGCAGTCATAGTATAGTTAGATTAGCCTAGTATGACATGACTGTGAACTGACTCAGCAGTCAGATGATCTCTTGACATATCAGATCACTCTTGTACTATATGACTGCATTCCGACTCAGCAAGGCACTTAGTGCTACATCCATATTTAGCATAGTCCAGATAGCCCCTCACTAGTATAAATACCCCCTCCCCCAGACCTCAGAATCTCAGACTTGAACAATCCAAACACAACTCCTGAGCACTTTCCCACAATATCTCTTTACACAACTACTCCTAGTATAGCAATATCATGAATAGTAAATAAACCTATTTAATAACCCACAAACCACTTTTAAGTAAATCTGCTCCCCGTTAGGTCCCACTCCTAACCCCATCACGAAATTTCCTAATTGGGTATTTTCTGCAGCGATACACCAATTCAACTAAGCTGGTCTTAATTTCTTGAACTTCCTGAAATACAGAAACTCCTGAACATCCAGAACTAGTCCAAAAAAGGACTTTGGTTGAGATGTCAACCTGATCTTGAAATCAATAAGTATAGAGGATATACTCCATATGAAATTGATCTTGACCATAAGAAAACAGTCTTCCAGAATATCCAGAACTTCCAAAAAACCCTTCTAGAACTATGTAACAGTTACCCTAAAAAGCAACCCTCTTACATGGGGTCCCCAGGGTGGGTGTTGTTACTATCTGGTAGAAGGGATGTGTGAACAGAGTAGTGGTTAGATTACAATAGTTAATAATCTCATGGTCTTTAATCAAGAAGGAGTAAGGGGAGGAGGGCCCCCTAGAGTGATTGGATAGGGGTGGGCTCAATGTATTTATATGAGATAGATTGGTGTATTAATAAAGGAAGGAGTCTAAGAGTCTATAAAAAAAAAAAAAAATAAAAAAAAAATAAATAAACT
>RBNI01000565.1:0-29309 GCA_003990745.1 Jimgerdemannia flammicorona | reverse complement strand
AAAAAAAAAAAAAAAAAAAAAAAAAAAAAAAAAAAAAAGAAAGCAGGTCTCTGGAGGACCCTCACAGAGAGGTTCTCATCCCCCACACCTTCTGCAGCAGTGGCACCCAACTCCCTCCCTGCAGTTCAGCAGCTCTCTTCAACCACCAGGCTCACAAGCAGTACAATCTTTTAGGGAAATCCATAAGGCCAAGACCTCTCCGGACCACTGGTGTCACAAGAGTATTCCAACTGATCTGGGATCTCCTCCCTGCCCAAATCAAATCTCTAGCCACCTTTGTCAGCCTCTTCACCACCCAAGCTGGGAAGTCTAGGTGATAGGCCATGTACCATAGCTTGGGAAACCAGTAGACATTCAGAATTGACACCCACCCTGCCAAAGAGATCTGGTGGCCTCCCCAACCTCAAAGGGCCTCTCCCCAAATGGTCACCCTGCTCTCCCACCACACTTGTGGTAAGACCGAACCATATACAGAAAGGAAGATTCCCAGATACCACATCACCTCACCATTAGGGACAATTGTTCCAATGATGTCCCCACCCACTAGCCCATTCCCTAGCACCATTGTCTCACACTTATGCTAGTTGAGCTTCACCCTAGAGTGAGCCTCATACCATTCCACTGTCCCCTTAAGTATCTTGACATCTACCTTTTTTTTTTCTTTTTTTTTTATAGTCACTTGGACTCTATTCCTTTATTAATACCAACTGACATCTATAGTATTATTTATACAACCGAAACCCTCAACCTATCCCACAGGGACCCCCTCCCACCCTTGGTCTTACAAATGACACCCCATCCACCATCACTGCAACTCTACCACCACTCTTCTCTACAATCCTCCTTACTAGACCTTTATGTCTCTCCCCCTTGGAGCCCCAACCAATCCACTATGCCTTGAAGAGCTCGAGCATCAGCTCCTCCCACCTCACTACCCTCAGTCTCACTGGTCTACGGGGGCCCTCCTCAAAGACATTCCACCAATGTTCTGCAAGCCCCACCCATATTGCAACAGCCCAACCCACTGTCAGCCACTCATTCCCCACCCCCCCTACCAGCCTCGACTGCAGTGCCACCCACCGCCCACCCTCCTCAGGGTCAGGCGCTGACACTCCCAACCTCTCTCCAACTACCCTCCAAAAATTCTCCATACTCTCGCACTCCCCTAGTCAATGTTCAGGAGTCTGCACCACCTCGCCCTCCTGCCCTACATTATGACACTCCTCACAATCAAAGACCCCACCATCCACCAGATGACCTGCCCTAAAATTGAGCATCACATTTCTATGCAGCAGCCTCCACCATGCTACCCAGAGCTTTGGTGGTAGCCACCTTGACACAACCTTGATCCAAGACCAGATGCCTGCCCAGTCCTATCTCTCTCCAATTCCAGCCCCCTGCCAGGTCTCTGGCCAAAGGTCCTGCCCCAGACCTCTAAGGCACTCCATACCCTCCTCTAAGCAGAAGTCCTCAGCCAGATTCCCTTCCAACAAGAGCCTGTCCCACCTCCACATCGCTGGGCCCCAGTCCTCATCTCCTTCAGTACCTCGCCAATGGATCTCAATGCAGTGGGCCCCATCTACCACTCCCCACCAGAATCCTTTGTATCGCATCCTCTGACTACCATCCAAGGCCACCAAGGACAGTAGATCCCCTGAACCCCCCTGCGGTGACACCCTCGCCTCTCACAAATGCTGCATAAGGGGCACCCATTCGCCTCCTCTCAACTCACTGGCCCACTTCATCCACCATGCCCTCAAGCAGAGTAGCTTCTTGGGAAAGTCCACTAGGCCAAGTCCTCCACGATCCACAGGGAGTGCTAGTGCCTCTCAGCCAATCTGACTTCAGTGTCCAGCCCAGAGCCAAGAGCAGGCCATCTTGAGAAGCCTTTTAACCACCCACTTAGGGAAGTCCAAGTGGTAGCCCAAATACCAAAGCTTCGGCATCCAGTACACATTCAGAACAGTTACCCTTCCCACCAGCGACACCTGCCTACCACCCCAACTCATCAGTACTTTCCCCCATTCTACCAGCTTGCCCTCCCACCACTCCTTGAGAAGTAAAGAGCCATACACTGAGAAATAGATACCCAAGTACCGTACCACTCCTTCAGCCAGGACAATTGTTCCAATGATGTCCCCCCCTATGACTCCTTCCCCCAGGACCATTGTCTCACACTTGTGCCAGTTGAGTTTCACTCCAGGAAATTATTCATACCACTCAACTGTCTCCTTGAGCATGGCCACATCTGCCACCGAGCCCAATCCAACCACCATATTATCTGCAAAGGCCCCCACCTTCCAATTGACACCCAAGATATTCAGTCCACCAACTCTGTATCGTATCTGATCCAACAACGGCTCCAGGGCAAAGGCGTAAAGGATAGGTGATAGCGGATCCCCCTGAGGCACCCCTCTCCCCAAGGGGAAGGAAGCCCCCATATGTCCATTCGCCAGAATCGCAGCCCTACTCCCTTCCAGTAGTCTAATAAGAGCCCAACACATGCCCACTGGTACCCCAATGCACTCCAGTACCTTCTCTAACCATACTCTCCAAACTCTATCATAGGCCTTCTCTTGGTCCAGGAAAACCAAGTGGCCATCCACACCTGCAGCCCTAGCACCTTCAATGACACCGTGAACCCATGCCGTGCCATCTTGGATTAGTCGGCCCCCAACAAAGCCTCTCTGCTCCTTCCCCAACACCTGTTGGGCCACCCCCTGTAGTCTCGCCACCAGGACTTTGGTGACCAACTTGTGGTCCATATCCAGCAGCATAATTGGCCTCCAATACTTCCAGTCCTCCTTATGCCCTTTGTCCTTGTACAGTAGGGATACCAGCCCCAACTGCTGCCCCCCAATCCACTCCCCATTACTGATGACTGTATCACACATCAGCGACATCTCCTCCAGACCTCTTCTATAGATGCCATACGTTTCCAAAAGTCCCAAGGCAAACCATCCTCCCCAGGCACCGTTCCCAGGGTTGTTGATGCCAGAACTTGAAGAATCTCCTCTCCCAAAACTGGTTGGCCAAGATCCCCCAACCCTGTGGCAGGATTCGGGTACCACTCTTCTAGATGCTGCTCAATGTCTTGCGCCCCCTCCCCTCCCTCCTCTTTACTCCAGAGATTACTCCAGTGGGCGCTCAGTTGGCCCAGAATCCCCTGCACACCTAATACCATCTCTCCCTCATCATTAAGGACTCCTTCCCACCAGTGTCGTGCTCCCCTAGTATGAAGAAGATGGGACAAAAACCTTGTAGGCCTTTTGCCTTCTTCCAATCCCTGCCACCGTAATCTTGCCACCATAGCCTGAGCCTGCATTGCTTCCTCCTTCCTCAACAGATCCTGTAGTTCCACCACTTCCAGCTTCGCCTGCTTAGCCTTCCAGTCCAATAACTCCTCCTCCTCCAATACCCCAGCCCAGTTCAGGAGTAATCTTTCTAGCCTCCTAGATGCCCATCAGACTCGTCTCCTCTGCTGAGCACCTCTCTCCTTTCCCACTTCCCCCCAGTACCTCTGAGCTTCAGATTTCAATTGGCGCCACCTATCTCCAATCCTCATCCCGGCACACCTCCAAATATGAACCTTAGTTCATACCTCTACCACCCACGCATTCCACAGGTCCATCTCATCCAGCAATGAAGAGTTCAGACGCCAATGTCCTGGCCCCTCTCCACTCCCTCCAAACCTCCCACCTCCCCGAATACCCCAGTAATCTGACCAAGGGCACCACTCAACCTCCATCATCTCCCAAACTGTATTACCCCAATACTCAGCAGTCATAATCCAATCAATCCTAGTACCAAGTCCTCTCACCCAGTGAGTATACAGACGTCCATCCCCATCCTGAAGTCGCATAGCGTCCACCAATGAGCTGAGTCTTTCCACCTCTTCCCATTCCTCCAATCCCCCACTCCTTTCTGCCATACCCTGTCCCCCATCAGTTCTGTCCAGTCTACTCTCCCATACCATATTAAAATCACCTCCCAGACAATCCACCCCAGCCTCCACCAAGAGCCCAGAATCCCGCAGATCTCCAATCCATACCACTTGGGTCCCCCTTTCTGCCGGGCAGTAACAAGATCCCACCATAATTGAGTTCCAACCAGGCCTCTGCCATATCCCCCACACTAATCTACTACCCCAATGTCCAGTGTCTGCAATGTCTCCTTTCCCCTTCCTAACCAGGATTCCCACTTTACCCTACCAAACTGCCTCCCCACCCCATTCTCTCATCTATTCCAGTGCATCCTCCTCCCCCTCACACCATACATCTTGAAGTAAGAAGAGATCTGCCTCCAGTTTCTTCAGCCATCCAAAAATCCTGTGTCACCTCCCAGTCCCTCTAAGCCCATTGATGTTCATAGAAAAAATGTTGGTTGTACTATTCATAGTGAAATATTTGATATTGTTGCTTTCCTACATCTACAGTTCCATGCTCACTTTCTCTCCAGCCAGATCCAGGTTCCGTTCCGCCTCAATCTCACCCTCCACATTCTGCTGTTCTTCTAGAGCTGCCAATAATTCTGCACAGTCCTCACCATCCACTATCTCCATTGATGCCCGGTGCTCCTCACACACCACCTGCCACTTTTCCAGCCCCTTCTGCAGCCCCCAAAGATAAGCTGCCCTCTCATTAGCAATACCCAAGAGCGTTGCCTCCCTTGCCTCAGTGACCTCATACTCCTCTGCCTCCAAGAGAGCTGCCATCATTTCATCTCTCAACTTCCTCACAACCTCCTCTCCTTGCAACACTTGCCCCCAGAATTCCTCACTGATCACTCGGAAGTCGATCTCTCCCAGTTCCTCTGCTGCCACATTCTGTAGCACCCTTCTCCCCCCCAACTACCTCAGCTACCTGTGCCAAATCTGCCTCTCCTTCCTTCCTCTCCTCAGTTTGCACAGACTCATCCCAACCATCCTCTGACACATCCTCCAACTCTCCTTCACCCACCTTGGGAACACCATAGTGGATCGGGTTATCATCCACCATCGCCATATCCACTACCACCTCCTCCAGCTCCTGTCCCCCACTCTCCTTTATCTTCCCCCCTTGCTGCCCGACCACTACCCAGATACTAGCACCCACTTCAGTACCCTCCTCCATAGCCCCAGCCCTTGGTCCCCCATCCAAACTTGCCAGTAGTTCCTTCTGCAGCTGTCTCCCCTTCGCCTTCTCTCAGAGCACCTTGTCTATTCGCACCTTCTTGCCCTCAATCACCTCCACCACTGTCCTAGCCTCATAAGCCCTCCAAGCCCTGTGCCTTCTCTCCACAGCCCCAGCCAAGTCCTCAAGTGCCTCCAGCAGGTCCTCCTTCTCTTCCTCGGACCCCTTCACCCTTGAAACCTTGCACTCTACTGGGCTCCACTTCATCGCCACTGGCCAGTCCCTAGCTTTCCCAGTATTCTCCATCCCAAACAGCCTCAGCCTGACATCCACATCACCTGTCCTGAGCTCAGTCCCCTCCCATACCCTAAACCCAATATTGACCACCTCGCCATACTCCTTTACCACATCCATGACCAGCCTCCTTGCCTCCTCCTTTTTCACTGTTGGCAAATCCGCCACCACCAGATGAACCACTCGGGGGTCCCAACACATACACCTTGCCATTGGTACCGAAATCCCTCCAAATACCACACCCTTCTCCACTGCCTCTAGTAGCAAACCCTCCTCTTCAAACCCCACCTCAACTGCCTCCAGCTTCTTTAAAAACTTAACCGAGGCTGCTCCTTTCACCTCACTAGCCAACAGCCCCAGCACCAACTTTGCTGTCACTGCCAAGCCACGGAAGCACAGTGTGATGGCGAATTCTGATCGAGATTTTTTGAGTAATGGGGCCACCACCAGGCCCGTCACACTATCAGCCAGGTCCCAGGGTCCCATGCCACTCCCCTGACCAGGTCCCCCATCAGCTGTCACATCTGGATTTTTTTCCAGATTGCCCATCACACTGCTATCAGCAGTCACCGCCTCAGCCACTACACTGCCAGCCCCACTATGCTGACCCCCCAGTGGAGGGGCCTCCTTGCCACTCGAGGTAGCAGCCACCTTCCCCAGCTCTAGCCAGCCATCTAGTCTAGTCGCCTACTTCTCCATCCTGACCTTATCTGCGAAGGTCATCCTCCCTCCCCCATGTGGCCTTGCACCTCCTCTGCCACCATCTCCGGCCCCATGACCCCTTATCGAAGCACTCGGCATACCAAGACCCACACCTCGACCCCCCCCCACATGTTGCCAGTCAAAGGCACTGGGGCCCCCCTGCCCAGTATGCTCACCAGAATGCGCATTGCTTGCTATCTTGATAGCACCAATACTTGAAGACATTGTTGAAAAGTGTTGTCTGAGTCTTGTGTCACCCGAATGATACTGGTGAAAGATCTGTTGGTCTTGACATCTACCACAGACCTAAGTCCAACCACCATGTCATCAGCAAAGGCCCCCACCTTCCACACTATACCATATATAGAGAGCCCTGCCACCCTCTGGTAAATCCTATCCATCAAAGTCTCAAATGAAAAGGCAAAAAGAATAGAGGACAGAGGGTCCCTCTGAGGAACTCCTCTTCCCAAGGAAAATGCCAGACCTTGGTAGCCATTACACATTAGCATCATCTGACTGCTCTCTAGCAGACTCAACATAGAAGTCCAAAATCTTGGGGCACCCCAATTCTATCCAACACCTTGCCCAGCCAAACCCACCATACATGGTCATAGGCCTTCTCCTGGTCCAAAAAGACCAACCTTCCATCCAATCCACAAGTCTGGGCCCCTTCAATAATACCATGCACTCATGCAGTCCCATCCCTTATAAGTCTGCTCCCAACAAAGCCCGACTGCTCCTCCCCCAGCACCTATTGAGCAACTTTCTGCAGTCTGGTGACAATTACCTTAGTCTCCATCTTCCTTTCCATATCCAGAAGTATGATCAGTCTCCAATTTTTCCAGTCGGCCACCAGCCTGAGGTCCTGCTCTCCAACCCACTCACTACTCTGAAGAATATGGTCACAGAGAGCAGCTATCTCACTCAAAACTCCAGAGACTATTACCATCTACTTCCAGAAGTTCCATAGTAACCCATCCTCCCCTGGCACTATTCCAAGCTTAGTTGCTGTAAGGACACTCTGGAACTCCTCTCCTTGCACCAGTAATATCAAGTCACCCAGCCCTTCTACTTGTAGCAGCCCCCACTCCTCCAGTGTTTCTTCAATTGCCTCCTCATCAGCACCCCCTTCCCCCTCACTCCACAAACCCTGCCATCTCTCCTTCAAAATCCCTAAGATTTATTATATGCCATATCCCCCTTGGCATCTAAGACTCCATCCTACTGATATTGTACCCTCCTAGCTTTGAGGAGTCTTGACAAGTACCTAGTAGGCTGCTCACCCTCCTCAAGTCTCTGCCACCATAACCTGGTAGCCATTCCTTGCATATGAGTCTCCTCCTCCTCTTACAACACCTGTTGCAGTTCCACTATCTCCAATTTCACCTGCTCTAACCTCCAATCCTCCACTCCATCAGAAGTAAGCAAATCCATCCAATCCATATGCAGTCTCCTCAGCCTGCTGGAAGCACACCTCATGCACTTCCTCCTCTGTCTCCCAGCTTCTCTACCAGCTCCTCCCCAATAGACCCTCACAGCCTCTTTCAATCTCATTCAATGGAGATGTACAGACAAACCCTCATGCCTCCAGATAAAAACCTTCACCTGAATGTCCTCCACTCATGAGTCTCACAACCCCTTCTCAGCCAGTGGGGAGGGGTTAAGGCACCAATGTCTGGGTCCATCTCTACTCCCCCCAAACTGCCCCTGCCCCAAAAGTCCCCAGTGATCAGACCATGGGCACCACTCTACCTCCAATGTCTTCCAAACATCTGACCCCCAATACTCGGCCATCAGAATCCAGTCAATCCTGGTACCCAAGCCATTCACCCAATGTGTATAGACCCTGGTGTTACCCTACTATGTTCTGCCCATATCTCCTAAGAAACTCAGATTCTCCACCCCCTTCTATGCATCCATACCTCCACTTCTCTCCCCTGCATTCCTCTCTCCATCAGTTCTAAATGCTGATCTCAAATCATATTAAAGTCCTCACTGAGAACATTGACCCCTTCCTATAAGAGAATACCCTCCTCCAGCAGCTCCTTAATCCACACAGTCCTCTCACCCCTAACTGCTAGACAGTAGCAAGAGCCAACCCTCACTGACTCCCACCCAGGCTGATGCCAATCTCCCCAGACCAAGTGATCATCTCAGCTTCTGATTCCCCCCAAGTCTCCTCTACCCTTCCTCACCAGAATTACTACTTTTTCAAACTAAGCAGTAGCCCCACCCCATTCCCTAGTCCACTCTACCTGATTGTCCTCATCCTCACAACATACATCCTGTAGCAAAAAGAGATCAGCCTCCAATCCCTTGAGCCAAGTAAAAATATTCTTATGCTGCCCAGATCCCCTTAACCCATTCACATTCAAAGAGAAAATGGTGATTGTACTATTTATAAGAAATAATGTTATATAATGATCCCATCCTCTATAAGTCCACATTCAGCTCCTCCTACACTAAGTTCAAGCCATATTCAGCAGCTAGTTCCCTTTTCCCAGCTTTCCGTACTTCCAACCCTCCCAGAAGTTCCACCATCACTCCATCTTCTCTCTTCTCAAAGTCCTTACAATACTCCAGACAGGCCTCCTGCCAGAGCTGCAAACTATGACACTCTGCCCAACAGTAGGCAGTCCACTCATCAGCGACAACCACCAGCTCTGCCTTTCTCACCTCATCAACCTCATAACCCTCCTCCTCAAGAAAGATCATAAGAATCTCTACCTTCAGCATCTCCACCACTCCATCTCCTTGCAGAATCTGTGCCCAATGCTCCTCAGGCATGACACAGAGGTCCACTTCTCCCAATGCCTCAGCCGTGAGATTATCCATCACCTTGCTCATCCACAGCAGGTTCCCCACCTCCTTCCCTCCTGGAGTCCCTGGCCACCCTACATCCAACATCATGGTATCTGCTCCTACACTGGCAGCCTCATCCCACTCCTCCTCCAGGACATCCACTAGTTCATCCTCACCAACTGCTACCACCTGGCTCCCTTTTGCCACATCTGGTACCCCAAAGTGAACTTGCTGGGCTCCCTGCATCAGCATATCCTCCACTGCCCCTCTCTTTCCAATTGGGCCCTTCCTGATAAGTAGGGGGGGGAGTGCTATCCAACTCCTGCTCCCAAACCTCAAACATACCATTGGCATAGGGATCCTTGCCCAATACCTTCCCAGCTCCTCCCTTGTTCACCTCTACCTCCTTTCCTCTTTTACCAGCCCAGACACTGGCTTCAATGCCTCCAGTCTCTACAGCCCCATTCACCTTCTTCTTTGCCCCTTCTGTCATACTTGCCAAAAGCTCCCTCTGTCTCTTTTGCCCCTGGACCCACTCCCACTGCCTCTTGTCTGTGTAGATATGCTTCCCCTCCACAATCTCCAGGTATGTTGACTCTACATATTCCTTTCAGGCCTTTGCCCTCTGCTTGACAGCCCCACTCATCTCTTCCAAAGCCTCCAGTAGATCCTCCTCCTCCTCCTCACTCTCTTTCACCCTCGACACTCGACAGCTGAATGCCCCCCACATCATCACTGCTGGCCAGTCACTCATCTTCTCTGTAGCCTCCTTCTCTGCCAATCTAATCCTGATGTCCACATCCCCAGTCCTTATGGCAGTCACCTCCCAAATCTGGAAACCAATATCCACCACATCACCATACTCAGCCATTATCTTCTCAACCCTCCTCCTTGTCTCAACTGCTGTCACCATAGGCACTCCCTTCACCAGCAGCTGCACCACCCTGGGGTCCCATCTCAGGCAACATACCATAGGGACCACCACCTCCCCAACTACCACTCTGGCTCTCAGAGACTCATCCAGTATGCCCACCTCCTCAAAACCCACCTCAACCCCCTCTAGCCCCTTCAGAAACTTCACTGAGGCAGCTTCAGCCACCTGCTTCAAGATGAGCCCCAATACCATCCTCGCCATCACAGCTAAGCTCTGGAAGCACAAGGTGGCCACAAACTCTGAGATTGATTTCTTGAGTAATGGTGTTATCACCAGCCCTGTCACACCATCAGCCAGATCCCCCTTTCTCTTCAGGCCCATCTGGCCAGCCCTCGCATCAACACATCTGGATTTTTTCCAGATTCCCCATCATGCTACCATCAGGAGTCCTGTCACTATCGCCAGCAGCTACTCCACTTCCTACACCTCCCACTGGTGAAGGCCCAGCTCCCCCAGCCTTCCAAACCTTCTGCTTCCCCTTCCCACCTACCTGTCCACTGTGGGCTCCCATCGGCCAACCCCCAGTCCTCAGCATGTCCACAAAGCTCCTTTCCTGCTGCTCTCCAGTCCCCCCACCAGTGCCTCCCCTACTGCCCAAGCTGCCCTGCCCACTTGAGCCACTGAAGGACCCTATCCCCAGCCCATACCCTCTCCCGACATATTGCCAGTTGAAGGCCCAAGATCTGCCTGACCTAGTATGCATGTCAGCTTGCTTGCTGGTTGACATTGCCTTAATATCTTTCTCCAATAAACAATTTGAAAGTGTATTGTAAAAGTGTGTGTAACATGAATTGTAGCAGAGAAAGATGAAGGGTCTGTTTATCTATACAGACTCTGTACACTGTGGTGAATTTATCTGTCTAAGACATATGTGTGAGACATTTGTATAAAACATAGTAATAAAAGTGTCCCTGCTCCCATGGAGTTCTCTTAGCCAAGAAAGATTGGCAGTGAGCCCAAAGTAGAATTAAGGAAAAAAGAAAAAACCCCCTGGTGACCAGGGCCATCAGGGAAAAGAAGAACCCACAAAAAGGAAATGGAAAGGATAGGGATGGGTAGGAAACCAACTCTTCATGGTCCTCCCCAAGCTTACAAAGTCTGGGACAGACTTTGGTACCTACAGTGCCTTGTCCATCTGGGACTTAGCTTCACTTGGTCTTGGACCATTTCAGAGTTGGTTGTTCATAGATTGGAGATGAGTAGAGTGCTGGGCCAGCATAGCAGCCTTGTACTGGAGGACCATGTACACCAAAGATTTCATCTGAGAGGTCTTGGAAAGAACCGGCAATCTGTAGAATAGATGGTAGTGATGTTTGAAAGTGGTCTTGGAGCTCCAGTTCCCACTCTCCAGGACTTCGTCAATGGGAGTTCCTCCTTCCAATACCTCAGTGGAGGATTCCACTCAAACAGAATGGGGGCAGTGGATGGGGTCAATGCTAGCAGCTGCTATGCATTCTGAAAACTAGTTGTGAAGGCAGTCAGTAGTTAAGTTGTGATGGAGAGAGTGTGTGTTAATGGAGAGGTGGTCTCTGCCATGTAGTGGGCATAGGGGTTCTATTTCACATGTTCAGTGGTAGACTCAATATACTGGGCACATGTTCTTGTCCTCCAGAAGCACTGGGATAGGGTGGGAGGTTTTGAAGAGAGAGTCAGGCATATATTCCTTAGTTATGTCTGCAGTGAGAACCATTTTGGTGGGACAGTCACCCTGGCCACCCTGGAAATCCACAATCATCCAATATTGGGCAAAGTTACTTGCAATATGCTATAATATATAAAGTGCCAAAATGGCATGGGTTTTCTTGCCATGCAGGACCTGCCACTTGATAGAGTCAAAGGGGTCCAAAGAGGCCAATCAGTGGATAAGAACAGAGACATCCCACTGCTGGGCCTTATCTTTGGGTCTGGGGGGAGATAAGTTACCCACCCCCTGGATGAGGTGAGAGACTGTAGGGAGTTTGGTGAAACTGTCACCATTGACAGCAGGGATCCATCAGCCAATAGTGGTGCAGATGCTGCGGAGTTGTTGAGTGCTCATGCTCTCATAAAAGAGATGGGCAAGGCAGTTTGTCCACTGCTCAGTAGATGCATAAAGGGGATCAATATGCCATTGACGATACCAATGGACATAGTGTTAGTAGGCAGACTCATAGTTCTTGCAAGAAGAGGTCCAGATACTGATATAGATGAGGTCATGAGCTGGCTCCACCAGCACTACAGTGTCTGGGAAGTGCCACTGACCAGCCAGGCAAGGGTATCCCAATGGTACATCCATATAGCCACTGTCAGAGCCCAATGGGGAAGGAGAATCAGGGGGGCTACTGCCATCTCTAGGAGTTTGGGCCACCAGCTCTGTCATGGCCAGAAAGGGGTGATGAGGATGAGGTGAGAGCATTGGTCCTCCTTCATCTTGTGGAGTATATGATTGATCAGGATCCAAGAAGGGTTCATGTATGCCCTAGTTGGAGGCCAGTGGTGTTGAAAAGCATCTATCCCCAAGGCTTCAGAGTCAGCCTGCTAGCTGTAGAAGAGGGGGGTATATGTGGTCATTCATAAGGCAAATAGGTCAAGTTGGACCAGACCCCACAGGTGGTGTAGGCATTGGAACACTGCTGGGTACAGCTTCCAGTCATTGGGGTCAGGATGGAGAAGCTCAAAAAGTCTGCCTGAATATTCTCTGAACCTGGGAGATATTCCATGAAGAGGCAAATGCAGTATATCATACAGATCAAGTGGATGTGCATCACAATGGCATGGAGATGATGGAGAGAGCCTCTCTGTTTGTTGATGAATGCCCATGTAGTCATATTGTCTATCTGGACCAGAACTGTACAGTTCTGCCAGTGGTGTGAGTTGATCTGGAGAGCAAAGGGAACTGTCTTCAGCTTACAGTAGTTGATGGACAGGTGGCACTCTGAGGATGTCCAGGTGCCGGCCACCTGCCATATGGCATGACTGATGTTGGTGGTAGAGGAGGAGATCTTAAAGCCCCATTCCACATTACTGGCATCTGTGTCCACCATGATCTTGGAGACCTCAGTAAGGAGAGAGTGGCCATTCCATCCCAGCAGTTCATTGGACCACTAATGGAGGTCAGTCAATGATGTCTGGGAAAGTATCATCTGTCTGTTCCAATCAGAGTGGCAGAGGGCAGCCTGTATATTACAGATGAGTGTCCAAACACAAAAGCATATGGGGAAGATGGCCTGGGTCATGGAATTGCAGAGGCCAATCAGAGAGACCATCTTGTAGATTGGGATACTGGATTCAGAGGCCCGATGGAGGAGGGAGGCTATCTTCTTGTGGATCTTGTATACTTTGTCTCTTGGCAGACATAGCTCCATGGCATTGGTATCTATCAGGAACCCAAGGAATGTCTGAACTTGTTTAGGGTCCCATGCACATTTTGTTGGATAGAGGAGGAACCCCAAGGTCTCCAGGTGGTTGCAGACTATCTGACCATGGTGAACAGCTTTGTCATAACTGGAGGCCAGTAGGCAGATGTCATTGATATAGTAGGTGAGATGAATGCTGTGTTGTCATAGCAGTTCCAGAATGGTGGCCATCATCTTCATCCAGATTTGAGGGGCTGAAGATAGGCTGAATGGCATAGCCCAGAATTTCCAGTTGATTTGTTACCATTAGAAGGCCAGAAACTATTGATTGGTGGGGTAGAGGAGAATGTGGAGGTAGGCATCCTTGATATCTATCTTGATGAGGAAGTCCCCTGAGTGTACCATGTGGCAGAGCATTTGAATACCTTCTATCTTGAAGTGCAATCACTATACAAACTCATTCAGCCAACATGTATCAAGGCAGGCCTGATTCTTGTCAATCTGGGGGATAGTGAAGATGCTGGAGAAGAAGAGCTCTTCCCCAAGTTGGGCCTCATAAGTGGTCTCTTTGTCATGGAAGTCCTGGATGGCAGTGTCCACCAGGGCTTTTTCTATAGTAGTCATGCTTCATTCATATGAGAAGTGGTGCCGGATATATAGCATTGTTGGGAGGTGTATCCAGTCGATGTGTTTCTTGCCATGGGCCATGTCATTCACCCAGCAGTCAACTCCTAGGGCTTGCCTAACTGATTCAGAGACCTGAGCCAGACAGGTGCCTATCTTGGGAATGTTGGGCACCTTTGGGACCAGAGAGTGATATATGGGGGGATCCTTTAGAGGTTGGTGGTGGGTGTTGTTGTGCCTGGCACTAGTGTCTGGCTTCAGAAGCCACCCCACTGACTTGGGGTGTGGTTCTGAGAAGATTGGAGAGAGTGGTGGAAGTTGAGGCATTGGTTGCCCTGGGATCTGTTTTCCCAGCCCTAGCTCCCAAAGGTGAATTTGTCACAGATGGAGGAGGAGTTGTCTGAGGGGTAGAGGGCTTGCTAGAGGCTGCTCAAACTGTGAGTTGGTATTTCTGGTGTCTTGCATTGTCCTGGAAGTGGCAGATGAAGTCAGTGCCAAAGAGGTTGTCATCATACTCAGAGCCAGATACAACCATGCAGTATGTGGAGATAATGGCAGGGGACTATCCTACATCTTTAGCGAGATCAACCCAATGGTGGATGCAGATGCTTTCTGCCTTGTGGAATCCGATCTGAAGGGAGTCTTGGAGTTTTTCTACCATTGGGGTAATGACAGCATCATGGACCAAGCCTTAGTGAACATCAGCCCCATCACTCCATGGTTCAAGGGTGTGGAGGAGAATGGTATGGGGTGGAGCATGTTGTAGATTATATGTTGTAAGTCAGCAAGAATACAGTCAGCATCTCAAGCAGCTTTGGAGAAATCATCAAGGAATGCCTCATTGATGGAGGGAGTTCGAAAGACACCACCCTTGGCCTCCGAATTGTGGCAGATGAGCTTCCTAAGGCTGGGAGGGGTGAGGTGTGCATGGATATGTTCAGTGGGAATGACATCAGTAAAGGTGGGCAGGACGTGAAAACAGCCAAGAGCTCTTGTTCTTGTGGCTGTGAGAAATTCCTCATCACTGCCATCATCATCGATGAGAGTGTCATCATCCATACCATCGGGGTACCCATTAGGTCCAGAGACTGGGCCCCTGGTATATCCCATTCATCAGAGGAAGAATTGATGATATGCTGTTGTTTGTATTTAATTGTAATAGCTGGATCCAGTGGTACAGGGCAGAGGCTGACTGTGACCACCTTGGAGATCTACTGAATGAACTCAGCTCATTCAGCCAAGGCAGCCTGTTGTTGTTGCTGTTGAAGTTGTTCATGGTTTATAGTCAGAAAAGTTTTGAGGGTCAAAAGTAAGAAAGCAAACTGCCAAGCTTTCAAAATGGCTAAAAGAACTCCATGGGAGCAGGAATACTTTTATTACTATATTTTACACAAATGTCACACACATATGTCTTAGACAGTTGAGTTTGCAGTTATATGTAAAACCGCTATTTCTAAGAAAAATAAAGCACACCATCGCTTTCTAGATGGTAGAAACCAACTCTGAAATGGTCTGAGACCAAGTGAAGCTTAGTCTCACTTATTAGTACTGTGGCGATATCCATTCCGGCTGCATTTTCCGACTTGTATTCTGGTAGAACTGCATCAGGATGGATTTTCCAAATCTTGACCTTGATCTCTTCTTCATCGTCGCTGTCTTCTAGGAGGGCTGGTAGTTCATCATCTTCCTCCTCTTCCTTTTTTCTTCTGGCCTGTTCTTCAAGAACCTTCTGTTTTCTTTTATAGTGGATCTTCTTGATTCCACCAGTGCATTGGTAGCAATCATTGACATGCTCCATACAGTACATCTTGATTCCATGGGGGCAGACTCCTTGTAGCGCATATCCTTCTGCAATCTTCTTGCACCATTCCTCCTCACTCATCCATCTGACTTTATTTTTCTGCATGGTTACCATGTAGGCTTCCTCTTGCTTACCTTCTTCTTCCTCCATCTTGGGGAGTACTCCTTTGTTAACATTGATAGGGATTCGCATCTTTTGTCCTCGGTAGACAATCTGCATCTTCTGTGCATTCAGATCAATTATTGCTCTGGCTTTGTGAAGTCACTGGTTGCTGATGAGGATGTCATAGTTGGTTGCATTTGTTACGATCACATCAACTGGGATGGTTGCTCCTCCAAACTTGATGGGAACATCTCGGATCTTTCCCAGAGGGGTGGCTCTTGTGCCATCTGCTGTGACAAATACCAGCTTGGTTGCTTCTTCGATCTCCCATCCTAAGCGATCTACTGCCTTCTTACTGAGGAGACATCCTCCTGCTCCTGTGTCTATGATGGCTTCAAAGATTCTATCTTCAATTTGGCAGGTTGCATAGGCAGAAGTCTTGCGGTTGTCTTCACTTTCCTCTCCAGAGTCTTCTTGAACATTATTGGCCTCGGTTATCTTCCAACCTTGCTTCTTGGTGGTTTCTGCAAGTCCAAATCTCATTTGCTGCCTGAATGTGGGGATTTCTGTCAGCTGGCTGAAGGTTGCATTGACTTTTTATTGGCTGAGATCCTTGAAGATATCATATTTGAAAGTCTTGGTCTTGCGAAGCTTCTTCTCCTTTTCTCTTTCACTTGCTGGAGTGGTTCCTCAGATGATATCTTGGACTGCTTGCTTGAGCTCTATGTCTTGATCCATTTCTTCAGCTTGGCTTTCTGTAGTTGTTTCCATCTGCTTTTCCACTGGGTTCTTCTTGGGTCTTCCTGGCGGTCTCTTGTAGAGTTCCTTGCGTACATCCTTCTTAGTGGTCTGAGCAGGATAGGCCTCCCATTCCTCATCTGAATCTCCAATCTCCTCAAAGGTGATGATGTTGGCTTGCTCCTTATTTCTAGTAGTAGCATTGCTTGGCTGGGCCTTGTGCTTGGTTTCACTTATACATTTATATGAGTAGTGGCCTTCTTCTCTGCAGCTGTAGCAGGTACCTTTCTTCTTGTCTGAGGTGGTGGCAAACTTCTGAATTGGGCGGCGATCTCATCCTCTGATTTCCATTACCACATCTCCTAGGTGAGCAGTCATTTCGGCAAACTGCTTGGCAAGTTCCTCCATAGGATCGCTGTTTCTCTGTTGTTCTGTGGCTCTTGGCTGAGGTGTGTTTCGATTTATCATAGTAGTAGGAATCACACTAGTTGGCTTGAGTGCTTCAATTCTAACTCCAGTCACTCTTTCCATTGTGTGGTCTTGTGGATGTCTGGCTATCCAATATCACTAAGCATAGGTGACTTTTTGTGCCAGATCCAGGACTACTGATGATGAGCAGATGGCCAAGGCTATCTCTGGGTGAACTCTTTTTATGAAGGTTGCTTCTGCTACTTGGTCTCAGATGGCATCAGCATAATCCGTGAGGATTATCTGATATCGGATTCTTGTGAAGAATGTGTTTGGGTCCTCGCTCATTCCTTGACATGTTATATTGAGCTAGTCCTTCAGGGCTTGCTTGATCTCGTCTATGTAATAGGTATTCCGGAGCCAGGTCTTCTGTACATTCAGTATAGTATTGGCATCATTTCCTGCATGGGTTGCGGCTGTGAATGCTGCTCTTGCAGGTCCTCATAGGCTGTAGGGCATGAGGGCTACTTGCTGTCCTGCAGTTAAGGTCCTAATGGCAGCATACTGCTCAAAATCGTCCCTGAAAGTGACGATTGATTCGTCCGAAGTATATCCATGAAATACAGGTGATCTCATGTCCATTTTGTCTGATTGTATTGTGTGAGTTCTTGTGGTAGCGGTTGTTTGTTGTTCAGCTTGAAAGTGAGGGATTCGTCTTGAATCACCAGCCAATGGGCACCAAGTTGTAACATAGCGGACACTTAACCTTGTAAGTATGTCGGATTTCTGTATCTTGAATTCTTGATCTCCTTTGACTCCGCAGAGTCCTCGGTATGCAGGGGTGGGTGAGTTCAAAGTGTGTCTGCCCACAGGCTTACTAGTTCCTTTGCTTTCTCTTTGCTTTGAACTATTTCGATCTGAGGTTTATTCACTCTAAGATACTAGGTTATTTATACAAGTTTGCTAACTATGAGATGGCTACTGAGTTATGTGGCTAAGTTATGAGTCATTTAGCAAGTGTCGAGACTTTTCGACATTGTCTAAATGCTATACTATATCAGGTCATCGATTTCACAAGTGTCGAGATATTTCGACATTGTCTAAATTGGAGACTTGGCTAACTATAAGGCTATACTATACTGGGAATCGGATTCAGGTACTGCAATCAAATGTCTAATTCCCCCTGATTCAGATTACTAATTTGGATTGACTGTCACAATATCAAGATATATTAAGTTTATAAATTGAAATTAAAGATATATATTTTTACTTAAAGTTCTAAATAAGATTTATATATTATGAGATTAAAATAATTTCAAAATAGTATTATATTTAATTTACATATATATTATAAATTTTCTTAATCTTATACTCAATATTAAATTAATATAGTAATTTAAGTATTAAGAATCTAAAAAGGACTTATTAAAAATAACTATAAAAATATAATTCTAATAATAGATAATATCATAAAGTATATTATAATACTAAAAATTAACTTATATAATTTTAGATATAATAATATTAAATAGAGTTAGTTTAGTATCTCTATTTTTAATTAGATAATTTATTAAAATAATATAGTATAAGTATTATATATTATTTAAAAATATAAAAATTAATTAAACTTTTGATAAAAATTATCAAAAACAAAGTAAACCAACCAATATATTAAATATATTAGCTCAATAGAGATAAATTACTAGATTGAAGCTACTATATTAATTGGTCTAAGCTTCTAGTTATTTTGTCAAAAAGTAATAAAATATCTATTAAGTTCAATTTATATAATATGTATAATTTCAGCAAGTTTTCTAGTTAGACAATCTGATATAATACTGCAGATTTGATAGATTTTCTTATAAAATTCTAAAATATAGTAAATTTTTTAAATTCTTTATACTGTAATGTGCTGGCTCAATGGAGGCAAATTACAAGGTTGGGGGTTGATGTAGGTTGGCTTGAGCCCCAGTTACTTTGTCAAAAGCAACAAAATATTCTAAGATTTCCTGAGGTCTTTGGTGTTTAGTGGTATAATAGTCAATCTGGATATCTGTGAGCAGTTTCCTTATTGGGACAGTTCTCTGGGTGTAGCGGCGATTTGTGTGTGAATGGACTTCCTTCTTGGATCAACTGGGAATGACACAATTTGTGTATTTCCAAAAGTATGTGATTTCTGGGTGACGGTCTTGTGTAGCACGATGATCTCTGTGCATGATGGTCTGGCAATTTAGTGGTTCTCCTTATGCGATTTCTGCGTGACGATCTCTGTACATGACGGTCTGGCAATTTAACAGTTCTCCTTATGCGATTTCTGCATGATGATCTTGTGAAGTGTGACAGGTTCCTTATGCAGGACATTCTGATATTTGGCAGACAACTCGATTTGGATTACTGGGAATCGTATGGCATGGATTCTTCTTAGGCTCACTAGGAATAACAAATAACTTAGCGGCGGATAATTCGGATAACTCGGATGACTCAGATGTCACAAATTGGATTCTTTTGGGAATGCGGATGGTGTGGGTTCTTCTGAATCAGCAGCTTCAACTAGGAATAACTCGGATGGCATGAGTTCTTCTGGATCGGGCTCTTCTGGGAATAATAACTCGGGTTCTTGGCAAGTTACGTCAAGACTGGCTTCATTTGCACAGAGTCATGTCATTAGACTGGCTCTACTGTGAAGTTGCATCTAGAACTGGCTTGTGGCAAGGCTCTCTGGGAATGCGGCAGAAGGGCAAAAGTCTTCAGGCTTATCTGGCAAGCAAACCAAAACGTAGTGGACTTCTCTTGAAAATGGACTCGTTCTTTATATCAGAAAGTAGACCAGTGTGGGAAAGGGACAAAGCTCACAATCTCTTAGTAGTGGTTGTAGAGCAGGTGTTTCTCCTAAGTGTTGCAATCCAATTCCTTTAGGATCAAGTGGCTTTTGGCAGATGTATCTCTCAAAGTGTAGTAGGCAGACTTGTCTTTTGCTTTGTATTTCGGAACTGAGGTTTATTCACTCTTGTCTCTGGGGTAATTTATACAAGTTGGTTGCTATCCAGTTACTATGTGGCTAACTATAGATTTGCTATCTATGGCAAGTTGTGCAGGTCCAGCACAAGTGTGCAGGTCCAGCACAGGTGTGCAGGTCCTGCACAGATATACCTTATCTGGTAGTCTGGCTATTTATATAGTTTCCACAGTAATGGTTGCTGGTTACTATACTGGGTGTTCATATCATCTGGCTAATTGTTTGCGTCATCTGGCTAATTGTTCGTATCATCTGGCTAATTGTTCACATCATCTGGCTAATTGTTCGCATCATCTGGCTAAGGTATAATTCAGGTGGTGCATCCTGGTTCATCACAATACTTAGTTTATCAAGTATACCAAAATATAATTGATTTTTTAAACAAAATAGATTTTATAAAAATAGTAGATAACTCAGATAATATGTAATTTTTCTAAATTAGTAGTCTTTTTAACAGACTTCACCTAAATAATATTTTATCAAAGATTACTTTATTTATCTAAACTGAATAATTTACTATAAAGATATATTTTATACTAGACTAAAATTATATAAGTAGACTTCTTCTTTATATTAAACAATATATCTGAGTAAAACATAGCTCACAAATTCTTAATAGTAGTTTAATAATAGATTTTTTCTTCAAAGTATACTGAGGTTTATATACTTAAATCTCTAGAATATTTTATAAATATAGTTATAATTGCTATCTAATTACTATATAAATAACTATAAATTATTATTTCTAGTAATATTTAACCATTCTTATCAAAAATATAAATCTCAAATTCTGATATAGTATATAGTTAGAAATACTTTATATCTAAATTTGCCTATCTGGATTATTTAGATAATTTTATATAGTAAAGCAGTTCTAGTTATCTAGAATATCTGATATAATATATAGCTAAATTATAATAATTAATTTGGATAATAACTTAATAAGGTTCTCTTTTAACTTATTATATTAAATAGGTACTTAAGTATAGTTTATACTATTTTATATTATTTTATTTTATTTTTTTATAGTAACATAGACTTTTACTTTAATATCAAACTATATAATATACTAATATATATGAACCTCTCACTCAATTCTACAGAGAAGCTCTCTCTCCCTCTTATTATTACTCTGAAAGACTATCATCCCCCCTACTATTTAAATTCTCTCCAATTTTTAGGTTAGGGGTAGGCTTTAAGTAAGAGTTTTATTCATTATAGAGAAGAAGAGATATATTAGAGTAACAAACAGCAAAGACTCCAAAGATAAGAGAAGCAAGATAAGATTAGTAAAGTAAACAACTAGCTAAGAAGAACTAAACAAAGGCCAGAGAAGTAACCACCCTATGAATAGACTGGATATACTATTTAGTCATAGCTATAAAGATAACAAAATTCAGAAAGTAGAGAGAGAGAAGCTAAGAATAAAATACTCATAAGTCTGATACTAACTATAGAAATAATATCAACAATCAAATACCAAGTAGCTAATATGAGATATATAACTTAATATACTCTCAACAATAAGAAACCAACTGAGGTAAATGAGAGAAAAAAAAAATAAAAAAATAAAAAAATAAAAAAATAAAAAAATAAAAAATAAAAAAAATGGGCAATTACTCAATCACTTAAATATCTTTATAATTTCAGTTAGGCAGAACCTGACTGCAAGATAGTAACCAGAATTACACATGGCATCAATAGTATGATATATAGTCTCATAATGAGCATAAAGAGGGTAGGCATAGAGTTCTTCTTACTATTTATTAATAGTAAACCAGTTAAGTTACTCTAGACCAGAATTATCTGAGAAGGTAGAGTATGAATCATTGAAAGGACTACATCTGAGGAGATAGTGATAATAGAACCAATCACTATAGGAGCAGAGTTGGGGCTGGCCAAAATAGCTATAACATCAGGTAAGTGCAGAACATACAAGCCAGAGAGGAAAGGTAAGGACTCAATTGGTCTCCTTAGACTATAAGTAGCCAAAGAGTATAATATAACAAATGAGGGCCTGGGAGGAGAAGGCCTATTTCTAGAGTAGCTTATCTCATAAAAGGACTGAAGGAAGGAGTAAAGCAGGTGAGTCTTGTGAACCTGGGGATGGAGGTCCCAGTACTAGTTGAGAAAGTTAAGCTAAGAGATCAATTACCAAAACTTGTCAATAATAGAATCCAGTGAATGTATGATGAAGTGCTTGCTGAGAGGACTGATGGAGTTGTTGCCAAACTTGCTACACCAATTCAGATGGGTTTGAAATATATTGCAGAGGTCTGATATATGATGAAGGAAGGAAGAGAGGCCAAGAATTGAACTATCAAGCAAGAGTTGATAGAAAATCCTGCTGCCTAAGCAATAGTATCATCAAAGACCTATTTAGGATACTTCATTACCTGAAGCTCTATAGTAGTAGCCAGATAGGAAGCTCATGGAAGTGGAAGGCCATACTCTAGCTAATGTTTAATAAAGATATATACAATGGTCAGCTTGATCAATAATAACTAGTGGGGACTATGGTTACAACAGAATTCAAGTGTTCATTCTGCCTTTACTATATTCTACAATATAAGACTAATAAGGTCAAATTCTTTAGTATACAGTATGTTCAGACATATATAAGAGAGGGCTCAGGAGTACAGCTTGCTCCCAATCATCACAATATAGTTAGCTGGATCAATATAACCATACTTCCCAAGATTGAGCTCTATGCCATTTGCTATAAGCTAATTGTTATAAAATTCAATCATCCTCTGACCCCCTGCAGTAGTACAAGGGGTGAGGGCAATATCATCAGCAAAAAAGAGCTTGAGAGAGAAGTAATACTCCTTAAACTACTCATCAAAGGAGATGGTGAGGGGGTAAATATATTGAAGAGCCAAGGAGAGAGGAGAGAGTCTTAGAAGAGGCCATGCTCAGTGGAGACTAGGGGGATAACTAGGCTATTAACAACTACCTAAAATGAAGAGTGATTGAATAGACTTCAAATGATACTAAGAAGGACTACATTGGTACCTTGCACCTCAAGTCAGAAGAGAATAAGCTTGAGGGGGACTTGATCATATATCTGCCAGAGGTCAAGAAAGATACTGTAGCCCCACTTCTTAGCTTACGTCTCATGTAAGAGCTAGATATAAAAGAGAGAAGAGAAGCAGGTTTGGAAGTCATCTTAACAGTATGACATTTCTGTCAGGCTACTTTAGCTTTTGGTATAATCTTCCAAACATTGCTCAAAGAGTCAGAAAAATATCTCAGTGAGAGCAATAGAATGAAAACTATCAATTGTTCTGAATTTCTCTTTCTTGAGGACTAGTGAGATAATGATAGAGTTTTAGTAGGAAAGAGTGAGCCCCCAAACCACATATAGCAAGAAGAAGAAGGATAAGACTTTTAACAGACTACAGGGGGCATTCTTCTTGCCTGCCATCATATAAAGAATCTGGATATGTAAAGAGTCAGTGCTACTGGTCTTCATGAGGGGGTAGTTATAGATGACCCTCCAAACTGCAGACTGGTCAAATCAGGACTGCAGCCCAAGGGCCCCCATGCTGAGATAGGAGATATTCTCAATATTATCAAGGTATAAGATAGTATTTGACTGGATGAAGGTAGTTGAAAAGTAAGAGACCATATTATTGAACATCAAAAGAGCAGTAGGGCAGAATTGGAGGTAGATAGGGAGGAGTGGAGGGGTATATTCATAAAACTATAAATAGTATTAGAGACCATAGATGTACTAAGTCTAGAATATCTTTATAGATAAACTATATATCAGAGGTTAAAAGGGAGTCAAGGGAATCTACAAACTGCTGGTGATCTTTCCTAGAGCAAAAGCCAGAAATATAGCCTTGAATAGAGTAGATAATCTAACAATAGTATTAAAAATAATATTTAAAAATTCCTAAAGATAAGCTTAGATGACTGGGTCAATAAGATATTTCACAGAGAAGTAGCAGATACTAGCCAAGACAGCAACTGGTAAGAGAGAGAAGGTAAAGGAGATAGTGAGGAGAGAGGGATAGTCTGTAGTAACAGGAGGGGTAGAGTAGGTGAGGGATGTGTGGAGGGATATGGTGGCAAATATATGATCAACATATATAGATACCAGGATCAGATGATTTAATGATCATGTTATTTTAGATATACATATCAATAATATCTATTCAATCATGAGAACCAGAGGTGATATTACTAAAACAGATACTAAGATATATATTTATATTATTAATTAAAAAGATCTTACTTGAGAAGAGATTAGATATAAGATCTTAGAAACTACTAATAGAAAGAGAGGGAGGGGATAATTCCCAACCAAAGCCAAGCCCTAGAATATGAGCCAGATATGGAAGGGGTCAGCAGAGGATCCAGAAAGAGGGGTTAGGGTTAGGGTTAGGGTTAGGCCATACTTAAGAGTTTATTCATCATAGAGAAGATAAGAAATATCAGAGCAATAAATGTTAAAAACTTTTAAGATGAGAAAAGCAGAAAGTGGCCAGTAAAGCAAATAAAGACCAAGGAGATAACTATACTATAGATGGGTTAGAGTTAGGCTTCAAGTAAGAGTCTATTTATTGTAGAGAAGTAAAGATACATACATTGGAGCAATAAACAGCAAAGACTCCTATGATGAGAAAAGTAAAAAAAGACCAACAATGTAAACAACTATCTAAGAAGAATAAGTAAAGGCCAGAGAGGTAACCACTTTATAGATGGGCTAGATAAATTATTTGTTATATCTATAAGAATAATTAATACAAAAGCAAAAAGAAGAGAGGCTAAGATATAATAGATATAAGCCCAGCACCAACTACAGAAATAATATCAACACGCAAATATCAAATGACTGATATGAAATATATAACTTAATAAACTCTCAATAATAAGAGAACTAACTAATGCAAATGAGAGAAAAGAAAAATATAAAGAAAATATGTAATCACTCAATCACTCAAGTATCTTCATAATTTCAGTCAAGCAAAACCTGACCACAAGATGGCTATCAGAATTATATATAGTGTTGATCACATGGTAGACTCTTGTGAAGAGTATGAAGAGGATAGGTGTAAAGTTCTCACTCCAGAGTCTTCAGTCTTTACTTTACTCTCCTCTGCTGTCTTTGGCTCCTTGGCTTCACAGAGCTCACTGCAGCTCACTTTACTTGATCTCTATACCTTATTCTTACTCACTCCTCTGGAGTCTATAGGAGTTTTTTATGTAACTTGATTTAAATTTATTGGTTTATAATTTTTAATCTCACTCTGGGATTAATATCACAAAACTAGATTCATAGTTCTATAACAAATTTAGCAGTATAGATATACTATCCTAATTACTAGGAGACATTGTTCTGGAATTCATAGAAAATACTAAATTATTGGTAAAATATCTGAATCAATATCAGAAATAAATTGACCACATTATGACAAATATCTGAATATGTAGTAGAAATATTTTGACAAATTCTAGTCAATATCTGGATATGTATAAAAATATTTTGTTATGGTTTTTGAACTATTCTAGAGCTTTCAAAATTACACCCAGATATACCTCTAGTTTCTGTATAATCCTATTCAAATGAAATGCAGATGCTTTATATATGTGTATTTTACAATTATAGATATTATAATTATATGAAATAATTACTATCAAGAATATAGCAGATGATAGACTACAGGATAAAAACTATAGAATACAAGATGATGATGATGATGATTTCACTTATAAGACAATAATAAACTGCAAAATGATGATAATAAATTGAAAAATAATAATAGACTACATATAAGTAAGATATCACAAGAGGATAGAGTATGAGATGACAGATAGTGAGATAATAGATAGCAAGATAATGGATAGCAAGATGATAGATAGTGAGATAATAGATAGTAAGATGACAGATAGCAAGATGATAGATGGCAAGATGATGGATAATGAGATGATAGATAGCAAGATGATGGATGGCAAGATGACAGACAGTAAGATGATAGATGGCAAGATGATAGAAGAGTATGAATCTAATAAATATACCTTATTAGATACTGGAATATAGTGGGTTATGACAGGAATCTGGAATATGGTGAATTGTCCAAAGATGAGAAGTTAGAATACCATAGATTGTCAGAAGACAAGAAGCTAGAATACAGTGGGTCATCAGAATATAGTTATCAGAATATAGTGATCATTGGAAGATGGAAAGCCATAATATAGTGGGTTGTTAGAAGATAGGAATACAATGGGTTATCAGAAGATAGAAGTTGGAATATAGTAGATCAATAGAAGATAAAAAGCTAGAATATGATAGATTGTCAGAATGTAGTAGATTGTCAGAATACATTGGAATGAGAATATGATAAGTTATAAAGTTGGAATATAGTGAGTCATCTGAGGTAGTTGGGTAGCTGAAATATAGTGATTGTCAGAAAGCCAGAATATGATAGATATAGTGAGTCATCAGAATATAGTAGATTTTAGAATATGGTAGGTTATCAGAAAATGGTAGGTCTTTTATCAATAGTGCAGGGGCCTATCAATATAGAGTATAATGGTAGTGTCAGAGAGGAAGACAGCATTATTTAGTGAGTTACAGAGATGTTAGGTGACCAGATAATAAAATAAATAAATAGAATGGTTATAAGGTTTCAGTTATAGAGACATTTTCCAAATAGATAATAAAATAAAATAAAATAAATAGAATAGTCATAAGGCTTCAGTCATAGAGATATTCACTAACCAGATAATAAAACAAAATATTTATAAGGCTTTTTTTTTTTTTTTTTTTTTTTTTTTATAGTCACTCAGACTTCTCTCTTTATTAAAACACTGTCTACCATCTAAATAATATACAATGCCCAACCCTATCCAATCCCCCTAGGGGGGGCCCCTCCTCCTATTCCCACTCGATGAAAGACCACTTTGTCTAACACCATCTCCATCTGCCCACCACTCTGTTCTCAGATTCCTTCCACCAGGTAACAACATTTACCACCCTGGGGACCCCAACCTACCCACCACCCAGTAGCAGATCCCCCATCAACCCTTCCCACCTTAACAACTTCTCCTATGAACCCATCTGTCACCCCTCCTCAAAAATAAAGAGCCAATGTCCAGTCAGCCCTACCCACATTGCTAACACCCACCCTACAGTGAGCCAACCATTGCCCACACCACCCACTAGCTGAGATTTCAAATCCTCCCAGCGACCTCTCTCTCCATCTGGTCTCCTCTCTACACCCAGTTGATTCCCTACTGTAATCCAAAAGTCCCCCAGAACCTCACACTCTCCGAGCCAATGTTCAGGCATTTACAAAAATCCCCCAACTTGCCCTACATTATAACACTCCTCACAATCGAAATGACCACCCTCCACCAGATGCCCAGCATGGAAATTCAACATGACATTCCTCCTCAGCATCCACTACCATACCACCCAGGACTTAGGAGAAAGCCACTGCTGTACCTCAGCACTCTATAACCAGATACCTGCTCAGTCCCACTCCTTGCCAATCCCCACAGCCTACCAACTACTTGGCCAGAGATCCTGGCCAAGACCCTGCTGACACTCCACTCCATCACTAATATCAAACTCAGCAAGCAAAACACCCCCCAGAAGGAGTCTGTTCCATTGCTACATAGCTGGACCCCACAGCACCCCCCCCTCATTGCCTCACCAGTGCAGTCTTATCTGGTATGCTCCATCCACCACCCCCACCAGAAGTCTCTATACTAAAGCCATCAGCTTCCAGTCAGGCCCACCAGAGAGAGCAAATTCCCTGAGGACCCCTGAGGGGAGAACCTCACCTCCCACACCTTCTGCAGCAGCAGAACCCAACCTCCTCCCTGCAGTTCAACAGCCCTTTTCAACCTCCAAGCTCACAGGTAGTATAGCCACTTAGGGAAATCTACAAGACCTAGTTCTCTCCTAACCACTGGTGTTGTAAGAGTATCCCAACTGATCTGAGACCTCCTCTCTGCCTAAATCTAATCTCTAGCCAGTTTCATTGGTCTCTTCACCACCCAAGCTGGGAAGTTTAAGTAATAGGCCACATACCATAGCTTGGAGAACCAGTAGATATTCAGAATTGACACCTGCTCTATCAGGGAGATGTGGCGACCCCCCCAGCTCTCCAAATGGCCACTCTCCTCTCCCACCACACTCATGGCAAGACAGATCCATATACAGAAAGGAAGAAGGCCAAATACTGCACCATCTCTCCTGTGGGGACAATTGTTCCAATGACATCCTCTCCCATCAGCCTATTCCCTAACACCATAGTCTCATACTTATGCTAGTTGAGTTTCACTCCAGAGTGTGCCTCATACCATTCCACTGTCTCCTTGAGTGCCTCAACATCTGCTACTGATTCAAGTCCAACTATCATGTCATCTACAAAAGCCCCCACCTTCCACACTACACTATATATAGAGAGCCCTGTCACTCTCTGATATATTCTATCCATCAAAGGTTCCAATGAAAGGGCATAAAGGATAGAAGACAGTGGGTCTCTCTGAGGAACTTCTCTTTCCAAGGGAAATGCCAAACCCTGGTAATCATTATACAACAGTACTACCCTACTGCTCTCCAACAAATTCAGCATAGAAGCCTGAAACCTTGGGGGAATACCAATTCTATCTAGCACCTTATCTAGCCATACCCACCTAACACAGTCATAGGCCTTCTCCTGATTCAAAAAGATCAGTCTACTATCTAGCCCACAAGTCTGGGCCCCCTCAAAGATGCCATGCACCTAGGCAGTCCCATCTCTAATAAGCCTGCCTCCCACAAAGCCTTACTGCTCCTCACTCAGAACCTGTTGGGCAATCTTCTATAGCCTTGCAAATCACCTTAGTCACCATCTTTCTGTCTATATCCAGAAGCATTATCAGTCTCCAGTTCTTCCAGTCCTCCCTCCTCCCCTTATCTTTGAACAATAAGACCACCAGCCCCAAGTCCTGCTCACCAACCCACTCACCATTCAGAAGAACATGGTCACAGAGGACAGCCATCTCTCCTAACACTCCAGGAACCTTTGCCATCTTCTTCCAGAAGTCCCAAGGTAACCCATCCTCTCCTGGCACTGTCCCCAGCTTAGTTGCTAAGGACTCTCTGAATCTCCTCCTCTTGGACTGGTAAGATCAAATCATCCAGTCCTTCTACTTGCGGCAACACCCACTTCTCCAGTGTATCTTCAATTGTCTCTTCATCAGCCTGCCCTTCCTCCTCACTCCACAGATCCCTCCATTTTTCCTTCAGTACTCCCAAGATCTGCTATGTGCCATGCACCATATCACCCTTGGCATCCAAGACCTCATCCCATTGGTGGCATACCCTTCTAGCTTGGAGAAGTCTCAACAGGTATCTAGTGGACTACTCTCCCTCCTCAAGCCCCTGCTACTGTAGTCTGGTAGCCATTCCTTTCATATGAATCTCCTCCTTTTTTTTTTT